>JASSUY010029945.1:0-63178 GCA_032466535.1 Forpus xanthops
TGGCGCTCGGGGCAGAGCAGCGCAGCGTCTGGCTGGCGCGACCTTTCATAAGACGGCCCCCGCTATTGGCTTCCCGCCCGGAGTATCGCTGCAACGCTCGCTGCCATTGGCTCGTTCCCGGTCATGCCTGGCTCTGCCGGGGACGCGGCCCCTCTCCCCGCAGCCCGACGGCGCTGGCGTGAGTGCCCTGTGCTGGCGGCGGCAGCTCCGCGGGCCCCCCGTGCCGCCCTGCGAATTGTAACGTGTCTCTTCTCTCTGCAGGTCGGTACTAAGAAGTGCCTTTCCTGAAGTCTCTGCTGCTTGGGACCGCTTCTAGAGCAGCCGCTGCTTTTTGCCTTGCTTGCTGCCAGCTAGACCGCGAGGAGAGCGACCCCGGGCAGCCACCCGCTGCCGCCCCGCCGGGAGGAGGGCGCTGCCGGGCCTTGCCGCAGGCTGCTTTACTGTAAAAATAAAGTTTGCTGAGAAGGTCAGATCTCTGCTGCCGAAAATCCAGGAGAGGAGGAGGAAAAAAAAAATCCCGTCTCGATCGTTGCTCTAAATTGCTGCATCTGTCTCTGCCAAACTAATCGATACCGATTGCACCACAACCCCCCGCTGCAGACCCGTCTGCGAGGAGATTACCTTTCAGACAACTTCACTGACAGAGCTCGGAAATCCCGTGTCGGAGGGTCTGCCACGTTCCCATGCGTGCGTCGTGGGCTCCGGCTGGCGCTCAGGATGGGCCGCTGAGTGCGCGAGGCTAGTCCCGGGCCACGCTTCCTAACGTTCACCTCGCCGGTAATCCGAGCGCTTCTCTAAGTGCGAAGCCTCTGTCCGTTAGCAGTGGCACACCTTCTCCTTGAGATTGCAGCCACCCAGTTTTACATGTACTTTTAAAATAGGGAACTGGGGGGGGGGGTGGGGAAGAAAAAGTCTTCTGGAGGTGGTGCTTTGATCATTTCCAGGTTATCAGTTCAGCTACTCATTTGTCTGTTTTATTGGAAATTTTAACTACCTGTAAAATCTAAAGATGGCTGTTAGTGTCACACCGATTCGGGACACAAAATGGCTAACGCTGGAAGTGTGTAGGGAGTTCCAAAGGGGGACTTGCTCACGACCAGACACGGAATGTAAATTTGCACACCCATCGAAAAGCTGCCAAGTTGAAAATGGACGTGTAATCGCCTGCTTTGATTCATTGAAAGTGAGTAAATATTATGTTATTTTCAAGGATATATGGTTCATGAAAGAAGTGGTTGTAGCCAGAGAAACCCTTCAGCCCAGAAGGGAGCAGTTGCTGGCTGCCAGCAGTGGGCTGTTTTGCTGTGTTTATTTTATTGATGCTTGTCGAATTGTTTTGCTGTTTTCCTCAGGGGAAAGGGAAGGATAGGGGAGTGGAGAGAAAATATACCTGACAGGGCTCAAATCCTCTGACATGGCTACACTGACTGGTTCTTTGCCTCCAAATTATTTTTTGCCTGTAGCTGGAATAAAGGGCACTTCACGTAGAAACAGCAAAGTCACTGTAAGGATTCTTTGTTTTTAATAGCACAAACCACGTAAGCAATATGTGGATTTGTTTTCATCTCGTAACTACCAGCGGGTGGTTGGTGTCTCCAGGCAGCTGATGGTGAATCTTAGAAGAGTGTTTTCCTCCCTAGGTTATTTGAGTGTCTGTGAGCATGCTGTTTGTATTTCTGTGCTTGGGACTGCTATGGTTATTCTGTCCTTTTCACAAGTGCACTTGCTTAAGGAGGGGATGATGCTTAGCAGAAGGCAGGGCAAGCAAGGCTGTGGCAGAGAGGGTGCAGCCTCACAGTGCTTTTTAGGAGGAGCATCTGAGTTCAGCACTGTAAATGTACAGCTGCTGTCATACTGTGGCTGTAGTTTCATTAATAGCTGTTTAACATGTGGATGCCAGCACCTTCTCTTCTTTTTTTTACGATTTCAATCATTTTAACGTTTAAATACTCATCCCACAAACAGCGCAAGATAAATTCAGTACAGTCATTAAAAAAAAAAATAAAAGCTGTGAAATAGAAAAAAAAAAAAAACCTGACAGATTGATTTCTGCAATATAATTTTCTCTTCCTGGGACCAAACCCGGGAAGCAGAGCAGAGCTTGAGTGTGTGGAGTTGGCTCATGGTAGAGATATGCTCTAGGGAGGGAGTTGTAGCTGTAACCAGCTACTGCAGGTTGCTTGTGCAGCCAGGCCCCAGTTGCAGTGGGAGCTGAGCAGGAAGCAGGTTTATAGCGGGTTTATATAAATCCTGCAGCACTCCTGGGTTTAAAAATGTGTCTTGTCTCGGATCGGAGTAGAGGGTAAATCTTTAAAATGCTCTCAGGCCCAAATACCCAGCACCCCCCTCCAACAGATATTTAAATTCTTCTGTTTCCGTGTTGTTCAAATGTGTTTTAAAACTGCAAGACTCATAATGTGGGAGTGGGGGAGGGAGAGAGGAATAAAAAATAATTTCAAATGTGGAAATAAAATGTTTCTGTACATTAAGAACCTGTTGGATCATGAGCTGTGCCAGGGGCTGCCCATGCTGAGAGGGAGTCCCAGCCCCTTGGCCCACCATCTTTGCCTGCCATGGCTGCTATGCCCTCCTGGCACTAACTCTTTGTGGCAAAGCATGGTGTGAGCAATGGTGTGAGCCATGGTGTGCTGTCACTGTCATTGGTGGCTGCTTGGCCTGCTGCAGCACTGCCCTTGTGGCAGCACACCTACCAGAAACATGGGCCTGGCCTTGGAGATTTCAACCTGTCTCTAAGAGGCTGTGAGTGATGCGTTTGGTGGGTAAGCTAGCACCCACAGGATGCCCCAGTTTGATTTTCCACTGAACTGCTGTTTGGTCAGAGGGCATGCTGTGGTCATGGCAGTCTCACTCTGCTGGCTTTATGCTTTTCAGAGTGAGAACCACACTGAAGATGTTAGAACAAGACAGCAGAGTTAACTGGACATGAATTACTTTGCTTTGGGAGATGCTCCCTGAGTTTGCTGTACATCAATGTTCTCTGCTCAGATTTCTGATGTCCTTGATTGCTGGAGGTGCCTTAAAATCTTTGTGCCGGACAAGGAGGCCAGTGGCACAGGACCTCCATCATCAGGGCTCTTCCATTTCCTTTTGTAATGAAGGACATAATCATCACCTTTATAAAGAACTGCAAGGTCCATGGATAATACTTGTAGGTAATGCTACAGCAGTGTTATGCTGCTGACTCCCACTGTACATGGAAAGTCAGTGCAGTAGCTGAGTTGTAAGCTGGGAAAGAATCTGCTATTTAAAAATACCCTGCTTACCAGATATGTTTACTTGTGTTCATACTGCAAGGTTTACTGGTGTCTGCGGTGCCGTGTGCCAGAGGAGATCTGATGGGCCCTCTTGGCACAGCCTGGGTAGCTGCTACTAGTGCTGCTTCTGGTGCTGCCTGAACTGTAAGAGCTGCTTGCTGCTGAGCATGGTGCTGCACCACGGCCAGGCCCTATGGCTATGATCATCGGATGGCTCCTGAGCAATCAGGATTTATTAGTCTTTTTTTTTTTTAAGTTAAGTAACTTGTATAATGTGTAAGAATACATTTGATAACAGAAAATGGACTGTATCCCTTCAGTGAATTCCATGTGCAATCCACATAGTGGAAAAGCAGTTGATCAATTTTGGTTTTGTTTCAGATCTCTGTCGATTTTTCTGTGTGCACAACTAAACAGTCACTAGTTACTTCACGCTTTCTGCAATATCACAAACTTTCATGCAAAAACAGTGTAGGGGAATGTTGTGCCAGATTTGTCTAAACCCTGTATGGTCAGTTAACCAAAACGCCTTCTTTTTTTATTTGGTAAACTATTATGACAGTCAAAAGTAATATTGAATATTTGAATAATTCAGTGTGGATGTAATGTCTTTGTTCTTTACTAAAATAGCAGAACAGCCAACATTGACCTTAATATTAAATACTTGATTTCATATAGATGTAGGTAATATTAGTATTAACTAAACATCTAATCTTGCATTATCTCTTGGTCATAAGACAGATATTTAGTCACTGAATTTTCTTTGCAGACTGTGAATGCGTCTTTCACTCACAGCACTGCCAAGAATTAGTGTGTTTAAGAAGAAAAGCATTATATTAGCAGATATCACGCGGGTGTATGTTAGTGCTGCAGAGAGCTGCAGCCCTGGTACAAATACTTGCTCGCACGCTGGAAATGGCCAGTGTGCTCTGCTATATTTAGAACATAAACAGGCAAAGCAAATACTTTCTGTGGGGACCCCATGAAATGGCATTACCCTTCAGTTCTGCCCAGCCAGACTTTGGCCTCTGTCCCAGGGATACCTCTGTGGGTGTTGTGCAGGGACAGAGCACACAGAGTGCACAGCCAATCATGGGCAAATACCACTCATCCAACTTGCTTGTCAGAGGCAGAAGCAGGTTTCAGAAGTGGAACTTTCAGCTTGGGTAAAATACATGTATAAATACATATTTTCTATTTTTAATTTTATCCCTCCATGTGAAATGAAAGCGAAAACTGTATGCGTAGGTCTAGAGCAAGAAGGGCATTTACTCCAGAGAATCTCCCTTCTGTGCCATGTTGCCACCCACAGGTCCTGTTGCTGACATTTGCAAGGGCTGGTTTGTGGAAGTGTGCCATTGCTGTGTTGATCTCTGGACACGTGCATATGTTGGGAAGGCATGTCCCACATGTGCACCTCAGGGGTTCTTTCTTAATTCTGAATTGGTAACAAGCAGCAATTGTTACATGTTAATTAGGAGCGTGGGGGAGAAAAGGAAAGAGACATGCATTCCGTGACCTTAGGAAGGGAGTGCAAGGAAGAGGTCAGGGCCATGTCAATCAGAGCAAGATTGTATCATCCTGCTGTTGCATACCCTGCTTCCTAATTAGTCCTAATGAAATCTGCAGGGCTGTCTTTAGGGTAGTGCATTAATCAAGATGAATGTGTGTGGGATAATCTAACCCTTAGATATTAGGAGGATAATTTTAAACCAAGAATGGTTATGTAGTATATTCAAATTGTGTACTGGAGTGGCTGAGTCAGCTCCAGCTCTGCCTCTGCATTGTTTAAATGCCGTAGGATTTTTTTCCGAAATTTGGATGCCTAAAAGCCTGTTAAACTGTCTATAGCAAAAATAAGTTCCTGAGTTTTGAAACCGGTTTGCACAGAAATTTGATTTTTAGCATAATATAAAATTTTTTTTTTTTTTTTTTCCCTTGGAAAAATAGGCTTGCATAGAATTAATTTTTGAAGTTACGTTAACTTCGTCAGATGTTCCGATAGATGAGTCATCTGACGTTTCCTGAAAACTGAGATAAAGATGTCTTGACAATGGGGAGATGGATGTCAAATGCAAGTCTTGCAGGAGGCTGCAGCTGCACTGAGAACACCCAGCAGCCTGCCTGTTGCTCATCTGTGTGCTGCCGCCTTTGGCTGCCGCATGGTCTTGCCTAGCCGTAGATTTTTGGAAGTGTGAAAACAGTGAGGGAAAGGATGACGAGGACTCGGATTGTCTTTTCCATGCTGTGGCCTGGTTCTGGTCAGTACATCTTCATCAACACCTCTCCAGTGCAGTAGTGGGCTTTCTAGGGGGTGTGAGATGGTATGATCCAAAATATGCCCATTCTAACTGTTCTGAGCTTCACATGAGTTCAGTTAGTGCTTGGTGAACACGGCTTGACCTAAATCACTGTTTTTACTCTGGAGCTTGATGTTCACTATGGGCACTGCAACTTTAAAATATGTTTGCCCTCTGTTACGCCTCTGCTGAGGCAGCTGCTTCCTGCTGGAGCTGAATGTCCCAGTGAAGTGTTAAAGCTTTTTCCTACTCTTCCTTCAACAGCTGAAAAGTCTTCAACTTTAACATT
Source organism: Forpus xanthops (assembly GCA_032466535.1). Taxonomy (NCBI): domain Eukaryota; kingdom Metazoa; phylum Chordata; class Aves; order Psittaciformes; family Psittacidae; genus Forpus; species Forpus xanthops. The sequence continues at coordinate 5,865 of JASSUY010029945.1, forward strand.
TTTCTGCCTTTTTTTTTAAGTTTTAAGAAAAAAAAAGCCCTAGAAACTGAAAGTTCAAGTCTTCTCGTGGATAGCATTTGAGTTTGAAGCTCTGGTGCCTTGTGTCTGAGATCCACCAATACATAATATTTTAGTATTTTATCTTCTGTTGAAGTACCTATTTTTTTTTACATGAAACTCCTGAACTCTGTAGAAGTGACATGCCAGTTCTTACCAAGAAACCTGGAAAGTGTACAAATGAGTTATCATTTATTTTTGTTGCTGATGATCTTGGTGAGCACGTTATCTCCACCACCACGGAGATGTAATCGTTAATTGTTCAAATCTCTACTATGTCACTGCCTAAAAAACTAATGATGTTTTGACTTGTTATTCCTCTTCATGTTATACTTACCTAAGGGTGTAGAATAAGGACCTTGTTTGTTTATTTTAATACAAGGGAACAAGAATCACAGTAAGCGTATTTCACTGGTATTGTGCAAATGGCAAATCTTCAGCTTTGTCTTTAATTAAGGCAGAAGAAGAAATCCAGACTCGTAGTCGCAGAATGGTTTAGGAGGTGACACTTCAGTAGTTTTAACTTTGTGGTCTATGGCAGTACTGGAGTGCGAAGCGGTAACAGCATTCAGGGCACAGGGATAGATTCAGCTCAGGGGCTGGGAAGCAGATGGGCACACGTCTGGTTCCAAGGAAACTCATAAAGCAGTAACCCTTGGAAAAAAATGAAAACACAAACAGTGCTCAAGTTCCTGAGACCTGATTTGCCATTTTTCTTCTTTTCAGCCTGTGTGTGCCAGTAGGCTGAGCTCCAGCAGAGGAAGCAAAGGGAAAGTGGCAAATACATTGGGAAAATGGTGCAATTGTTAGGCTGAGTGGCAAACAGTCCATTAAAAAAAACAAACAGTCAAAACCATGCGTGTTTCTTGGTAGGAATATAAATGGCATTTTGAAATGTTATCGGATATTCAGACTTAGGGCTCAGTGCAGTGTTCAGAGTTCATATTGCAGTTTCAGCTCTACATCTGCAGGAAGACATTAAAAAAACTCAAACATTGTATTGCAGCATTTGCACTGTCATTTTTTGGAGGCTGTATTTGATAGAAACCAGCGTGGGTTTCTGTTACATACAGTCAGGAGCTCTCCTGGGTACAGTCAAAATCAGTAAAATTCTGAACTAATTTTGGAGAAAACTTGAAGAGGCATAAAATAAGAAAACCTCACATCAAAAATATTCAGTTGTTTTCCCAAGTCTTCAAAGGAGGAGTCAGAAGCAGCCTGTGAGGCCTCTCCTTCCCAGGATGACCCCAAGTCTCTGCTTGCCTAAATACAGGTATCTTGTTGCCAAGGTTCACTCTTGAATTTGTTGGAAGCAACAAATTGCATTTAAGACCAAATGATTGCATCTGTTTTTTTTTACTTTGAAGGAGCATTAATGTTTCTTTGTTGGGACTGCGTAGTCTTGTTAGCCTAACTGGATACTGTTTAGGAAGCACTGCCCTGGATGCTGCTTGGAAGACTGTGGTTCAAGTCAGAAATAGCTTCCATGTCAGAGCCAGATCCAGTGTCTGAGAATGAGACTTCTTCTATTGGAGGCCAAAGCCAAGGCAAGTCTGCAACTCTCATCAATTTGGTCAGATTCAGAAATCCTTTATAAGATTAAAAACCCAGCATTGTTTTGAGGTTGGTTAGTACTGGATGTCTTTTTATTAATCTGTGTTTTCTTGTGTCATCTGCCATGTTGCTTTTCCTCGTGGCTTGGTTATGGGTGTATGGGGATAGTCTTGGTGAAGAGCCTGCTCTCCTTGTTTTGCAGCAGTGGTTCTTGTCCTGGGAAGCAGCTCCTACTACCATCCAGCTTCTGGTCAGGAACTGGACTCAGGGAAGGTGGGGGAGCAGTGCCTCATGCTCAAGCAGAGAGAGAAAACAGACTGGAGAGCACCTTTGAGAGATCAACTCAGGTCAGCTCTTCTTTTGTGAGGATGGGGATCTCAGACAGTGCTCAGTTTCAGGGACACTAATTGCTTGATGCTGTCAGCTGCTTGGGGGCAATAAGAAGGTGATCTTTTTAGTCTTTAGAGGATATGAAGCCACCTCCCAGAGTCTCCATCTTGCCAGCTGTGCTATTTGGCATGCTTGCTGGCAGTCCTAATCATGGGGGGCTGAACTTGTACAGGTGAATCTGGCTTCAAGCAGCACTGTGGCAGCTGGTCCCTGCTTGGCCAACTGTGTAACCCTCACTCGATGGCTGGGGAATCCAGGCTATGAGATTTTTTCATCCAGGGATGCACAGCAGCTCTCGAATTAGTCCCTGTATAAAATGACAAAAGAGATTATTTTATTCTGATTCAAAGTTCTTTTTCCTTCATTGCATGGTGCCACTAGAAGGATTACAGCTATTGAAGTAAGATTTAAGTAAGTACTGAATTGTCAGGTTCTGAAATACAGGGTTATGCAAATAAAATCTTTTTGGGGTTCATGTTTGAATTTATTGAAATACTTACAACTTATCCCCTTCATTAGGGAACTTCTGATTATTTAACTGATGCAGAACACCCGTTGAGGTAGTTGGAAGCAACTTCAGCTTTTTGATTGAATAGGGGATAATATTAACATCTAATGAAGTGGATTTTTAAAGAATAATAATAAATCCAGCTGCTTCATCTGCAGGGCATAGAGATGCTGTAGTGCTCCACACCAGCAAGATCAAGCTTCATGGGCTCCTGATGTATTGTTAGTAGCAGTATAGGATGCCTGGAAGGACTGTTGCTTTGTGTGAGCCACCAGAAACTGTGCTGGAAACTGGTCACATACCCAGGCAATGCCACTTTGAGGCTCATCCCCACAGAGATCTGCCCCCACGCCACCCCTTCAGGGCTGAGGAGCTGGCAGGGTTGTGGTGGGGCCTTCCCTCCTGCTCAGCCGTGTCTTGTCAACCCTCCACATGCAGGCAACAGTATTTCGTGAGGAGCAGCACTATGGCAGAGCTGATGAGTGCTCTCAGGGCTACTACCCTCCCCTGCCTAGGTGTCTTGTGTGCCCAGCCCAGAGATTAAATCTACTCCATTACGGAACTGCATTCTGTTGGCACTGCCTTGAGAGGTGCTGTCCCTGCTTCGGAGTGAGTAGAGGCATTCGTGGGTATGGCAGATGTATTGGTGTGATAACCAGGATCTGCTTCATCAGATTGCTTTTTTTTTTTTTCGTATCCTAGTCACTGCATAAATTCTGAGTTGATAAAAGTGCTAAACTCAGCAGCCTTTCGCACCCCAGTGTGCACTGACTGACAGCTCTCTACCCCACAGATCCTTTTGGCTTTTCATTAACAGGATGCTGGGAGCGCTAATGCTGCTCCAAAGGGAAAATGCTGATACTTCACAAGCTGCTCAAAGAGCAGTGGTGCTTTAGCAGGAGGGTTTGAAGGGGCCGGCTGGGGTAGTGGGGTTGGATCAAGCTTACATCTCGAGAGCACTTCAAGTCCCGTCAAGTTCCTGGAAAGACTCTCTCTGGCTTCATATTCCTCTGGACTGTTTCTAACTTGGCAAAATAATATAGAAAGTTAGCAAAAAAGGAAGAGAGTACTATTTGAAGAAAGGAGCAGGTTTTTGAGGAAAGAAAGCTGTTTACTTTTTGTTGGCATCATTTCACTGAATTTGAATATGATAGTTTTCGGGCTTAAATATAAATAGTTGTGAGATAGAGATTTAAATTTTAAAGAAGAGGAATGACAAAATATGGAAGTCATCTGTTATGTATCTGCAAGCTGTCCATCCCGCATGACAGGGCACGTGTCCTTGTATGCCCAAGGGGCCAGGAAATGGCTGGTGTAGAGGTGGCTGTGAGGACACAGACGTGGGAGCTCTTGGCCACCTCTGTTGCTTGTGGGACTAGTAGGATCACACTGTCGAACCCAAGATGGAACATGGCAGTTCACAGCTGGGGCAGATTATGGGCAAGAGCTGGCTGAGATACCAGGAGTTCTGCACGTACCTGGGGAACAGGATTGTTTGTGGACATGCTGGGAAACAACGCAATCCATGAGCAGCCACACAAGCCCTGGGTAGCTGCAAGTATAGTAGGTACCCACCACTTTTTAGGAATAAAGATGATTGTTTTCTCCTCTTAAGTCTATCCTATCTCATGGTCATGAATTGAGTTGCTGTCCAAGGGAATTGCCCACCTGCTGAATTTCAGGAACATCACAATCCCTGTGGCATTTTAGCCTCTAGCAATGTTAATGTTTCTTCAATTTCCAGCCTTTCTATTGTTGTTTTCCCTTTCCCTGACCTTTATCTATGATGTTTTAAAAACATTCTCAGTTTTAAGAGCATAAATACAAACTGATCATAAACATTGCTAGGTTAAGATTGCAGGAAGACATGAGGGCAGGTTTTAACAAGTTTGACTAGCCTGCACTTTATACATGCTGGAGAGAAATCCAAGGAGTAACCCTGTGTAAAAGTGTCCAAGTGAGCAAGCAGAGCTCCATGATGAATTTGTAACAGTGGGTACACTTTAGCACAGACTGATAATCCCTTGCAGAAATTAATTTCTTTATCCTGGCAGGATTTGGTCTAAAGTCCTAGATATCCACCAGGATTCAGTGCTTGTCTGCTACTGTGGGTGAGGAGCTTGCACATTTTGTTTAAGAGAACTCCTTCCAGCCTTGACTGGCCCAGGGAGAGGTTTTCACAGCAGCCTGGCAGATTTGTGGCTGTGTAGTTGCTAGCACAGGAGTGTCACGAACATACGTTTTTTCTTTGTTAATATAGGAACAAGAGTATGCACGTTTTAGTGAAGCCTGTTGTAAACAACAGACAGAATGAAATATTTTCTGGAACCTTGGGACTCACGATAAACAGAAGCAAATACTCGAGGAAAGAAAAAATTTATACCTTTGGTCCTTCTCTTTGAGCAGAATTCAGCCATCACCATGCAGCAGCCCTGAGCTCAGAATGTTCTGTGTAGCCAGAGACAGGGCAAGCTGAAGCCGGGGAGGCTGCTGGCTCTTCTGTCACATCCTGTTTTCTGCAGCAGAGTCGGGGGTTTAAAGCCAGCTTTTGATGCTAAATTGTGCCTCTAATTCAGCTTTCTGATGGTAAGGCCTGTTCGAAATACCATTCACATTAATATGTCCTTGCTTGTCCAGTACTCTGGTAAAATCTTCCCTGCAATGGACTGAGATAACTGGGATTTATGCCACAGTAGTAGCTAGATAAAAATGCAGGCATGTTAGGAAAAATTCTGGTTGGGCAAACTGAATGATTAATTTCACACTCAGATTAGACAGTCCTCAGAGGAAACGGAAGAGTCACTTCTTTGTTATGTTGCTATTTATTCATGTTGTTTGTTGAACTCTGATGCTGTACCTCATGTTTTACGGAGCAGGATAAGGTACTCCCCTTGCATGAGGCACACAGGTGATGGATGGATACACATGAATATATGTGGCAGCTTTATTTCAAGGTGAAGGATAAAATGCAAAGTTCTTTTTGGTGGTGGAGCATGAGGAATTACTTCATAGAGAAAAAGTAATTTGTGATTTAGATAGTTCTGGTTGACTCTGTGGCGCTTGTGATGGTGTTTGTTGGTTGGGAATTTCTCACTTGGCCAGGTGTTCATGGCACAGAAGTGAGTGTGTGTGGAGCTCCAAACTGGCAAAGCACACCACACCTGCAGCAAAAGGCTAAGCATACTGTAACTGGAACTAAGAGGTTTAATCTTTTTCTGTGGCTGGACTGAATAGGATGGAAAAAGGGATTTTTCTAACAGTTGTATAATGTCAAAACTGGCTTTTTGGAAATGGTTATGAACTGTTGAGAGCACAAGTTTAAGGAGTCTCCGGACTGTGAAGTCAACCCAGCTTTTCATTGCACTGAAACTAAAACTGTCCGTACTTTCCTACTGGTACGAACAGGATTGGACAATAGTTTATATTTTTGCTTGAGAAAATATTTAGAAGTATTTAAACATTTTTCCCCCAAGTAATTTACTTGTAAAAGTTGATTTGCAAATTTTATTTTGTGTTCAGAAAACATTTCTGAGGTTAATTCCGGTAAAGTACACACAGAGCAGTGAACACACTGGTGTAATTTCTGTGCTCTCACCTGTGAAAGTGTGGAATATACGGAGCTGTATTTGTTCTGAGGATAGATGAATTTGTAAGGACGCTTAGTGAAGTCTTTAGGAAGAATAAACCTAATGGTATGTAAAAATGTGATAATATTGGTGAGAAATATACTTTTCTGTATTTGTTAAATTTTTCTGTAATTGTTAAATAAGCCTAATGGCAAGAAATTAACTAAAATGTTTGTTAAGGAAATTGGTGCACTAAGCAGGGACCATTTTTGAAACATAGCAGAAGATATTACTCAAGGACTGAAATGAAGCAGGAAGGGAAGAACAAGACAAAAGCATAGCTGGTACTTGCCGACAGCCTGGACAGGGGGATCTGTTCACTGACACAGAGTGCAATAAACCCCTCTGTATTATGGCCTCTGGACTTGGACTTGGCCCCGACTTGGCTGCCAGCTCACCTGTAGTCCCAGAGGCAGCCAGGGATTGACTCGCTCTCAGGAGCAGTTGAGACAGACTCAGCCTTGGTGAAAGAGTTTAAAGTATATTTAAATGTCAACCCAGTAAGTGCAGCGCACTAAACTGGCCATTTGCTAGCATGGTGGGAGGACCCACCTCAAGCATTGTGAGCAAGACTGGAGGGAAACAAGTAGGAATACATGTAATCATATTTTGTTTTTTTTATCAGCGTTTTTCCTGGTGGCTTGGATGAGGGAAGAATGGGTGCTATCACAGGAGTCAGAAAGTAATAACAGCCTTATAAATAACTTGCATAATTTTTCATAAATGTCCAGATACATACATGAGGGAGGAGAGCACAGTGATACATGTATAAAACAAACATTGAATGCCTCCACCATGTGATACAGCTGGTTTTTATTTGTGGTACAGCTACTTGTATCATATAAATGAATTGACCAAGGTAAGAATGCCATTGTGAGAAGGCAGAAATACCAGCTTTTAGGCGGCTGTGCTCAGGTTTTTTAGATTACAGATTACTGTGTTTAAAGCTTCCCTAGAATATGACTTTCCTAAAGCCTGGAAATTGACTGAAATAAGTTTAAATTGTACAGATTCTCAAAATCTCTGTCTTCTTCAGAGCTCTCACAGTGATTCCTGTTACCTTGCAATCACTTAGCTGCCCTCTGCAGTTAAATTTCAGGGGATCAGGACCTCATAGCCCTCCACTGAGGAATGAGTTTTGTTGCTCAGAGGTGCTGTAGCAGTGGTGGCTAGAGCAGACAACTGCCTTTTCCTGTAGTCAAGGCATTAATTACAGCAGCTGTAAATGATTAAGGTTTTCTATGTGCCTGGCTACTTTGAGTAGAGATGAGTGCTGTGAAGTGCAGGTTGATATGCAGTGTTGCTAATTTTACTTTTAAAAGTCTTGAATCACACAGATAATGAATCCAAATGCTGATTTTTAAAATGCAGAAAAAGATGACTTGGGAATTATTTCTCATCTGGTTTTAAAACTTACTTGAAGTACTGTGTTGTTTTTTGATGGCAGGTTTTAATTATCCACTGCAAGTGCAGGCTGATACGGCTTCTTTATGTTGAGGTAAAAAGCTCTTCCTAAGGAGAGGTGCTGGTTAAAGTTAAGGTCCACAATACCAGAATACCTGACTGCTTTTTTTATATCATATATCCTATCATATAGGAGCTCCATAAGGAGGAGGTTGGTTGGTTTGTTTTAATTCTAATCTGGAGGAACAAAGACATTTAGGTGCTAAATTTTTTACGTAAATGGCCTTATCGTAGTCAGCTAAGGAACCAGTTCACTGTGAAAGCCTTTTTGGTTCCTCTTTACAATGTATTTGGCTATAGGTGAACACAGATAGCATATATGTATATTAGGTTTTGAAGGCCCTGAGCAGAGAATAGACTGGCAGTGGCAGCAGCTCTTCGCCTTGGTGCTGAGCCCTGTCCCTGGGAAGGCGCTCAGAGGCAGTTGCTGGTGAGATGATGCAGGCCGTCAGTGAAGGGGGATGTTTAGTGTGCGCCAAAATGGAGATCATCAGAGGGAAGTGAAAAAAGAAAGTAGTCAAAGGGGAAGAGGAGGTGACGACCACGCATGTTCTGTAGCTTACAGAAATAAAATGTGTGAGGAGGTGATTCAATTTCTAATGAGAAAAGAAGACAAAGAGGAATTAAAAGAAGAGACAGAAGACAGAAAAAGGCATGAGGCTGAACGAGGTCGGATGCTGTTACACCTCCTGGGAGATACCAAAAGAGAAAGGACTCTGTTTTGTAAGCATGAGCAGACAGAAGGGGAACAGGAAGAAAGAATAAAACACAAAAGATGTTGAGAACTAAACTGTTCAGGGCAGTGCATTGGTTGGACATAGCATGCATCCATAGAAAGGCTCCTAAATTCCTTTAGAAAATGCGTATGTTCTCAGTTTCTACCCGCTCTTTGCAAGACAGTTTTTTTTTTTTTTACCAAGTTCCAAGCATGATTACTGGTGTGATTTTTAAATATATCTGAAGAGAAAACTAATACTTGTTTGTAGATCTGTCTGAATATGGAGAAAAGTGCACCTAATTTTATATGGTTGGAAGCTTTTAACATGTGGCTTAATTAAGGCACTGAAAATATGAAGGGAAGCTCAGGTCTCCTGTTAACATTTCTGAAGGTGTTTTTAATGTCTGTAATAATGTAAAATAGTTTTGCACTCTGTCACACATTTATTGTTTAGATGCTTCTGGTGATTTTAGATATGTAAACATCTAAGTGGTTAGATGCTGAAAAAGTGGCTGCAGTAGAACCTTAAAGTTACTTGTTCTAAAGCTTTCAACTAAGTGTTTTACTCTGTGCTATACATATGTGTATATCCACACTGCATACTGTGTATATATGCTCGGTATATACTATATATGATGTCTGTATGATTATGAACATTACAGATTGATGACAGGCAATAACACAAAGCAAGGTTTTCTGTGGCCACAGGAGGGACAAGGAGGTGTGAACTTCTGGTGCTTTGGGTGCTGCCCCAGCTGCACAGTGTGCAGGGAGGCTCTGTATTAGTGGGAGCAGCTCTCTGGTGATGCTCAGTTTTCATTTCCCCACAGCAATCTGGTGTTCCCAGTTCCACCTCGATGCAGCCTGGCCTAGCGCCGCAGGGGCTGAGCTCCAAAATACCTCTCGGCCCTGCTTACACAGCAAGGCTCTTACTGTTTGTGTGCAAGCCGACTGGCTTTATCTCCAGGCAAATGCTGCTTCAAATTCCTTGGAAGGATGATCATTAATTTAAATTATGACATTTAGGTAGTTCTATGATCAAAATTGCTCTGAGGTTCCAGCGGTGGGTTTGGATTCTGATGAAAGCACTTGGCACCCAGGCGTGGGAAGGTGTCATTAATTCACTAGCTGTGAGCACACAGGGTAGTGGTCCTTGGGAGCAGGCACATGTGTGTTAGCAATAGTTATTTGTAATTCTTGTGTATTGGCAGAATGCACATAGTAAGAGGTATTTTACACGATTTCCTAATTACAGTGTTGCTTTCTTCTGGCTTTCTATCTCTATATATCATGTATGGTTTGTAAGTCAGGCTGTTTTTCAAAGTTCTTTTGTACTTGCTTTCTTTTTGGCATCAGTGGACTAGTGTGCAGGAAACCGAAAGAGTGCTCCCCCAGAACACGTGGGTGAAAGGCAGGGGTGGTGCTCTCATTATGTTTAACAGAAGCAAGGCTTTGGGGTAAGGGTAGAGTTTTGTTCCCTCCAAAGGCCAGAGGAAAACAGCAACTGACCTGGGTGCGATTAGATACCCTTTACTGTTGTTTTTTTCCACTGGTAAAGCTTAAAGATTTAGTAAAGTACAGGAAATGCGAGAGATGAACATCTTCTCTATTTAAAGAAAAAACTGTCTTAAACTCTAGATTGGCAAAATCAGTAAATAAAACTTTTACAGTGAAGTATTTGAAACATAATAATGTTTTCAGAGGAAGAAAGCATTCACAAAAGCTAAGGCTTAGGCAGTGTTCTCTTTTCATATCCCACCGCAAGACTTCCCCTTTTTCCTTCAAGTCAGGACTGGGGAAGAAGTGGGATGAGCATAGCTTCCTGCAGTATCCAAACGACTCTGAGCTCCCTGCTGTAATGCCGGTTACACCTTCTGTCTGTCTCATGTAACTACTGTAATTCAAAGTAGGAAAAAAAAGACACTGGAAGTAATTTGATTCTTGTTTCTGTTGCTGTTCTCCCTTACTAACTGCAAAGGTTTGAAAAATCGCTGAGCTTGGTGTTAATCTATTTTATTTCACATGACAGTTTTTAAAAATTGGCATATAAATTGAACTGTCAAAAAGACTTTCTTGATTTTACACTTTATCTACCGCCAGTTCCAGAGGGGCTCTGTGTGAATGTCTTCTGATAAAGTTGTGGTGTGTTTGCTTGGTTTGTACCAACCTTGTATTTCTGCAGTACATTCATGGTTTGGTTTTGATACTTTCTGAAAAGCAACGTTTTCATAGTGTCGTTCCCCATATACAGTGCTTGAGACCGGAGGGACCGCCAGCAGTTTCTTGGGAGGTGCGACAGTGACACCTTTCTGACACCCAGAAGGTGTGAGCTGGCAGGGTGACGCTGCAGATGTAGCAGAATTGCACAGCTCTCGTCCTGCATGATGCTGCATGGTGTGGTGCAGCTTTGGCAGGCAGATGCAGGATGGCTAGGGATTTAAATGGGAATTTCTCATGAGGTGGGAGGTTGGTAGTTTTGGACGATACAGTTGTTATCGTCATGATACACCTTGTGACCCTGCCTGTAGCAAGGAGATAAAGTAGCCATGAATCACTGGGGCAGCATCTTTAGACATGAGCCGTTGTGTCTCATGTTTCTTGAATCCTTGGCCTTGCTATGAATTCTTCCAGCAGTTGCAGCAACTGGTGCCAAATGACTCCAAGTTTTGATCTTTTGTGCATTGACTTTGGTTTTGTATGTAAAAAGGAGCCTTCAGCAGCTGGAAGGGCCTTTTGTGAATTAAAAAATGCTGCTTTGTGCTTAAACAAATTCAAAATAGCAGTTGCTGAAAATACAAGCATATTTAATTTTTAAAATTTGGAAGGCATTGCTGGATTTTATTGTTGTCTGGAAGAGCAGTGGAAGCAACCATGGACAGCAATGCCGGGTCTCCCTCTAGCCATCTTCCTGCTTTCTTTTTGTCTTGGCTTCTGGTTCCATCTCTCCTCCCTCCTCTTTTCCCTCCTCCTCCTATTTCTGTGGCAGAGCAGGTGGGCTCCAGGCCTCATTCTTGGCATGAGAAAATTAATTTTGCCAGCCCTGTGGAGAAGCCTGGCATTAAGTAGCTGCTTCCATGTGGAGGAAGAGGAGGAAGGTATGTGCCGGTGAAGCAGTGCCTTGTCCTTCACTACTGCCCTGGGAGTTGGAGGGGCATGTGAGCACGAGGGTAGTGTAGGGGACAGTATGCCTCTAGATCCCATAAAATACCTTGTTGGGGCTTCTAGGGGCTTGGCAGTCATGGTGGACAAAGCTTTGATCTTGAACTTAAGTTATTGTAGGGAGGTTATAGTGCAGAAAGCTCTCTTCTTTCCTGTTCTACTACTTTTACAGTAAATCCAGTCTCTTTTAAAAAAAGCTGGGGAAGAGAGGGGAATTTAATAGTGGTTTTATTTCCTTTGATTACTTAGCAATGAGTTATCTCCTCTCTCACAGATCTGTGTGAAATACATTAAAGGAGAATTTAGGTTCTTGAAGAGCAAATACCTGTAGTGCAGCCCTCCAGCGCAGCTCCGAGGCCGATGCTCTCATCTCTGAGTTTGGTTCTGCCTCACACATGCTAAACTAGGGGATAAAGTGCTTTTTGAATGAGATCATGATATGCTGGTCTTCCTTCTGAATGTTAGTTTTTTGTTTCATCAATTCGGTTGGCTCCCACACATGGAAAATTTTTGATTTCCTACTAGCTTTGTGGCTGAATGCTTCAAGCAAAAGCGCTCAAGTCTTCAGGTCAGAGGCTTGTTCTTGAGCTTATACATGCTACAGATAATGCCTGCAGAGGCTGTATTTCTTTTTCCTGGTGTATATGGGAAAGATAGTGGAACTGCTGAAATGTCTCATAACAAACATAAACTGCCATTGGTACAAATGCTTATTCTTACAGAAAGATTAATTCTGTAAAACAAATACTTCCCACCCCCCCACCCCACCCCCCTTTCCACTTTTGCATTTAGGGTTGGTTTTTTTTTTTTGATATCTTTTCCTCTTGGGAGTGGAACTGCTGCTGAGAGCTGAGCTGCCATCAGAGGAAAGTTGCTGCTTCTGTCTGTACAGCTTGTTTTTGTGACAGGACATTTCAGTTGTCAGTGCCCATGTTAAAATAAACAATTAAAGGGAATTCTGACCACAAAGCAGTATTTCAGCATATTTTGTGAGTATTTAACTTTAGAAAAATAAATCCTGCCATCTGTGTTTCCCACTAATTTGTGTCCATTGACCTCCTCTGTTCAACAACTCCAGCAAAATAGCAAGGATGGATTAATCTTAATTTCTTTATTCCTTGAGAGCTCAGATGCTCTGTTGGGACCTTATAGATGCTTAAAACCAATTTCTGCCATTTGTATGTACTTTCTGCTCTTCTAATGTAATTATCACATATTTGTAAGCTTTTCTAAGCTATCATTGTCTTCCCCCACCCTCCCAGTACACTACTTTGTCAGAGTTCAGTGTTTTTGAAGACTTTGATACTAAATATTCATCCTGCAGCCATGTTTCTGAGCACATACAGGCTTTTACCCAAGTCCTTTCCAGCAAGAGCAGCACCTGTATCTCAAAACCGTGCTGGTGCTGCAGTCTGGTGCCAAGGCCAGCGAGCAGCCTTCCCCTGGGATCAGCTGGGGGATGCAGTGATATGCCTGCAGTTGAGGGGACAGGCACCTTTGCTAACTGCACCGAGAGCTCCCAGCCCACTCTGCAGCAGTGCTGACGTGTGTGGTCCATGTGTTACCAGCTTTGGCCGGGGCTGTGTGGAGTCCTAGCAACTCAATTGCGAGAACTATCAATGTATGTATTTGCTCTGGCAGCACAGATCTATGCAATGTATGCATTTGCTCTAACAAAGAGTTGCATTTGTAAAAGTAAAGCCTGTGCAGGGCCTATAACAGAGAGGTCGCTCCTGAGAGCCAGTCATGTGTTCTCATAGCCTTAATCATATTTGCACTGCGCTGATACAGACAACGTAGATTTTATCTTATTTGCACACTGTGACTTACAGTGGATCTTTTGTTCTGTCGTTTTGTTGTAATTTTGTTTTATGTGGAAAGTGAGCAAGGCCAAACCTCTGGTGTAAAAGCTACAAGGGATATGGAGTGTGTGATTTCAGCAGGACTGCTTGTTAGATGTGGTTTAATTAGTGCATGCATCCATCATGCAGCTTTGTGTCTGTAAAATATTGATCTACAGTATCAGTGTTATGGGGCCTGGGAAGCACTTAGTGCAGGAAATTATTCCCAAGCTGTATTAAAAAAAAGTCTGTAACTGATAGCGGGCCTGTTGAGCCCAGCTTTGCTGCCAGGCCGGCAGTGCCCTGCCATTCCCGTCGGCTTCAAGCGGTGCACTTCAGAGCTCTGAGGAAGAAATTTGTCATAGGCATGGGTTGAAACTCAATTTTTGTTAGCGTTTCTGTGCCCCAGTGTTAACGATTATTGGATCGTGTCATGGAGTGTTGGAGTCAGGCACTGACCTGTGAGCGTGGCGGCTGGACACTGAACTGAGCCTGTGCCTCGGGTGTTGTTTCATTGGTGTATGGTAAAGGCAAACCACAGATGGCCACCACAAATTAGAAATCAAACAAAACTTTACTTGTGGCAGTGGGTGACCCTCTCTGGAGACAGGCAGAGGGCAGTGGGGCTAGCGGGCCCAGTGCCACCTGCTCAGCCATCCTGTGCCAGTCCTGCTGAGCCTGGCCACCCTTTGCCATCGTCCTGTATGGCCTGTGGCCAGGGAGCTGCTCCCAGGGCTTTGCAGCACTGCTGGCAGGCCGAGGCCATGCAGGTGGGATGGTACCAGCAGCAGCCACCCACAAGAGCTGGTGCCTGTAGCGCTACCTCGTCCTTTGTACTGTGGAGGGCTATTCTGTGCTTATCATGCTCTGGCTGCCTCTGCTGCAACAACCTTACCAAGGCCCTTTGCCCTCCACCTGCATGCCTGCAGGGCCATGCCACGGTGTAGGGCAGAGCTACTGCCGTGGTGCTGGGCTCGGCCCATGCTGGCAGTGCTCGGCCTCTGTGGTGTCCTCCCCACATGTGCCCTGGTGTGCTCCTCCTCCCTTCTTGTGTCTCAGTAACCTGCACATTTCTAATGAGACAAGGCAGGCTTCCCTTCCCACCAGCTGAGACTGATGTCCTCCCTCATTCAGTTTGTTTTTCCATGTAGCTGTTATACCACTTCAGGGTTTTGGTTTGATTTGTTTGGTGTTTTAAATAAACATGACAAGTGCATCCCACAATGTATTGTGAAGCAGTGCTTGATGTGAGGCCCCAAGGGTTGCTCCACTGCTTGGATTCACCGGCCCAGGCCTCCAGCTGTACACCCAATTGCTTGATTTTACCATGGCTGTGGCTAGCCTGCAGCAACTGGAGAGCTGTTTATTTGGCTAGGAAGCTTTTATTGTGCCTTAGCACACAGTGGCTAGGTAAAACAAACCTGGTGCATCAGCCTTTATTTGCCCATGACACATTTCCTTTGCTAGCCTTGCTTGCTTAAACTTACTCTTTGTTAAAGGTTTCTAACTCTCCCTTTTCCTCTTGATATCAAATGTATCAACTGGTTCTCTTTTTTAAGTTTTGGTTTTTGCCACTGAAATCTGAATTACTTAGAGACAGATTTCTATTATAGTAGTTTTTAAACCATTAAGTTGGTTAAGTTTTTTTTATTTCTCTGCTGCTGAACCAGTTATTACATTCTTTTCCTTCATTTGCCTAAGCAGTAAAATACTTTATTAATCAAGGTTGTCTTCATTTTGGCATGTTTTGGTTACTTTCATTATCTAGCCTGTAATTATTTTAAATTTGTCTTTCGTGCTATGTGTTTTCCTAGCTTAGTCCCTTTGCTAATATCCAGTGCCATTATCCCTTCATCAGTGAGCAGTGCAGACTGTATTTTAAGGGTAATGAGTACCTTTCAGTGTGGAAGATCACCAGCAGGGAAATCTAATAATCTTTTCAACTTTCCTTCCCACTGCTGAGGCTTCTGCAAAGTACCCTTAAGGTCTGAATCTGTACTGCTTGAGAGCCACCAGGAATGTGCTAATGCTGTGCACCAGCAAACTGCTCCCCAGGGTGATGCCTTGGTGCCATAGCCTATGGTCTGCCAATCAGGATCCTTTCCTAAGCTGTGGTTCACATTCTCCCATGCACCTGTCAGTCACCTTCTGTGGTGGTTCCTAATGGGAGCAAGCGATCATCGTCCATGAAAGGTGGCAGGTGTGCTGTGCTGTGTCAGTCAGGCTTAACTCTGCTCCTGAAGCTGTTGTTTGGTAGGTTTGAATGATAACAGCAGTTGTTCAAAATTAAACACATCCTTATATTATAACTGCTGCATTTTAGTCTTCCTTGGCCTCCCTTAGTGTTTTTTTATCTGCCCCCAAGCTGGCCATTAGCTGGAGTTGCCTGGGGATGCGAGGAGCCTGTGCAGCAAATCCTGCTGTGTTGGGGAAGGGTTTGCTGTAGTGGGGCTGCCCATTGCCCTGGCCCTGCACCGCAGGGGGGCACCTGTGCAGGATAGCCCTACTCCTCCGGCTGCTCCAGTGTCTGCAGTAGTGTGTCCTCTACCCTCCCTGGCCTGTCTTGGGTGCTGAGCTCTGCCCTGTAGGCTCTCCCAGCCCAGCCGCCCCAGCTTGCTGCTCGGCTCCCCTCCCACCCCTCTCATACGCTGTGCTGTTTTTGTCCAGAAGTGACTAAGCTTCCTGTTATTCCACTCTTGTCAGTTTTTCCCCAATACTGGTGTCATGTTGAGCAATCTTTGCTTGCCAGCAGTTTCCTCTGCTGCTGTCCTGCTCCGGCTCCATTGCGTTCCCACTTACCTTTCACCAGCAAGGCTTTGTTATTAGCAGCTCTTACAGATGTTTGCATTTGCTGAACTGGACTTTTATCTCTAAACCCACTATTTATAAAGAGAGGTCAAACCCAGAAGAGCTGTAACAAGTTAGTTTGGAAATGCACTGTGAACCAGCATTCACACTGCAGAAGGGAAAGTTGCACTTTGATTCTTCCTTTAAACAATGGTATGGGTGCAGCCTGGGTGGGCGTCATTAAGTTGCTCTCAGCTATCCTGAGCTGATAAATGCTGCTCGTATGTATGAAGTAAGTGTTTCTGCCTCGTTGGAAATGTTGGGCACCTTGTGAACTGAAACCAGGACTAGGGCTTTCCTCCAGGCAGTTGCAAATTAGAAGTTTCTTCTCCAGCAGCAGCAGCAGCAGCTCAGGTGAAGTCTTTCCTTACCAGGGCAGTGTGGGGGCACGGGCCATGATGGGTGGAGGTGGAGGATGGCTCTCCCCACGTGCCCAGCAGAGCTGATGAGGGAGCAGCAGCTGTCTGTGTTTCTCACAGACCCTGCAGTGCAGGGACCTCTCCCTGCCCCACAGGGCAGCCCTGTGCGCTAGGGCAGGGTGGCTGGGCTGGACAGGGACAACTTGATCAGCAGCCTGAGGGGTTCATGAACCAGGTCCCCTCTACGTGCCTTCACTGGGACCAGCGGCAGCAAACCGCCATGGATAGCCAGAGCCGCCAGTGTAAAAATAACACACCAAGGGGAACAAACAAGTTATTTTTGTGTATTGGGGTAGCCATGCACAACTCAGGGCCTCGCCTTGCTCTGCCACCAAGGGCTTACTCAGACTTCCTGAGCATTCAGAAGCAACTTGAGGCGGTGTGTGCACCATTAATTACACTGGCATTTTAGCAAACTACAAGGGATACAAAGCACTCAGCCATTTTGAAAATCAGCTGATTTATTAAAACCCTGAAATTTCTATCTAAATTCTTTAATAATATTTAAAATGCTGCCAGCAGAATTAAATGGAAGGAAAAGAGCTTGTGTTGCAAAGTTGGTACAGCTGACTGCAGCCTCCCCTGCCAGCTCCTCTGGCTGCACTGCAGGACACTGCGGCCATACGTTCTCTTCAGGTGAGTTTAAACTTTTGCTTTCCTTCAGGGAAGCATTTTCGGACAGTTAATAGTGATAAAGCTAGTGGGCATGAAAAATAACACACAATGGAGAACAGTTTCTCTAGTCAGTGGCTGGATTTCATGATCTTAAAAGTCTTCTCCAATCTAGTTGATTTTACAGTTCTCTTACATATATAATTAAAACACTTGTCACCCACAGACTATTGCAGGCCTGGCAGCATAGAGGAGAGCATCTCTTTCTTTCATTTATCTCTTTTTGGTGGAACTGTATCACTCTAAAAATTATTAACTTTAATCGTTTTAATTTGCATGTGCTGAATTCTGTCAATTACTAAATTATGTGGATCAGTACCCATTCCCAATTAGGCTTTGTGGGTTTTGTCATGACGAGGAATGACCATGTAACAAAAACTCGTCCTTTCTGTAGGCTTTCTCTCTATGAACTGCTAAAGGTTTGGTTATTCTCCTGCAAGAGCAGGCATGCTTTAAGTGTGCCGTAAGTGCTTGTGTTGGAGCTCATATTTTAGATTTAATGTTATCCCTCTTTTACTTACACAGATACCTCATTTGCACCAGACATGCTCTCTCTAAGGGTGAGGAAGAGCGCTATTGGGTGCCATATTGGTGGCCAAGCGGTCAGCAGCTGAGCAGCCATCAGATGTGTGTGGAAGGAAACATCTCTTTTTTGCTATAAATGGTATCTGTGCAAGTCCTCATTGTTCATTTGCAACCATATTAATAGCTGCCCACATGCACCTGGTGGCGTGGGGCTGTCTCCCCAGTGCCCGCCCTTGCTTGACTCCCACTGCTGCCCCAAGGCTGCCCGCAGGCACTGACTTGGTATCCTCTGCAGCTCCTAGCATTGCAGACACCTGGACACGAATTATGGGTGTCTTCTGGATCTTCACCAGAGGAAGGGGAAGCCTTCTGCTTGCTACTGAAGGTAAAGAACAGGAGTAATGGGTGGAGAGGATTTAATAAGCACTGGTCTGGGGAAAGTTTAAAGGAAGATGGTGCGGCATGGGGAATTCAGCTGGGCTGTCAGGTTACGTGGTACCATGTACGCTATGAGCTGTTACATGGGCTTCTGCCTGTGCTCTTCTTGCAGTCCATGTTTAGTGCCTTGGGACCAGAGCCATGCAGTTCCCACTGTAGCCCCCTTGGGAGCTGCTGCCGTGGCATAGGCAAAGCCAGAGCCTCTGAGCTTTCCGATCCTCCTCTTTGTCGTGCAAAGCCTTTTGTACTTCTCTCCTTTTCACTTAGTTATAGTTGTCTGATTGCTTTTGGTGCCCTGCTCTCTGCAGTGCTTTTTCCTTAATTTCTGTCTTCCCTAGAAAAAATCAGTTGTTTCTGTTTTCTCTTTTATTCCCTGCCCTTTTCTTTGCAATAGCACTGATTTTGATTGTTCTCCAAATCTTTACTCACGTGTCCTGAGGGCATCTCTTTCATCACCTGCTATTCCTGACACATTTCATGGAGCTGGCTTCTAGGTCTCTTAAAAACTCAACTTGCTAAAACTCTTGTGCCTCAGTACCTATTCCCTGCCATATTTCACGTGAATCTCTCTTTTCCACCATATCCTGTGCTCTTGAAACATTTCCTTTCCTTCCCTACTAAGTAGCCATCAAGAAGAGTGAGTGGCCATATTGCCAGCCCTTCCCTTATTTCCTTTTTGAAATGCATTTACTGTTCCTTTCCATGAAACATACTCTTACACATGATCTCTAGTAATCAGTTTCAGACTACGAGAAAGATTACACTACCAGGTAAAATACGAAGTTCAGGTAGCATGTTTGCATGCATCCACATGTGCAAAAATAAAAGGCCAAAGCCAACTATTTTACTTAGAATTACAACGCAGTAGAGAGGAAAAAGAGAGGGACAGTGTTTGTTCTGTGTTTCATGTTTAAGGAAAAATGCTAATTGATTTTCCATCAGCCTAATCTGTATCTTCCAATGATAGTTCTTTGATTTTTCACTTAAAAAAAAGAGATAATTCAGCTTTAAAGGGAAAACTTCAAAGAGACAGAGGTATTTAATTGTGTGATGACAAAAGAGGAGAGGTGTGGGATGTGGCAGGGGCACACCACCATGCAGGGGCTGTTAGTGAACTCTGGATGCTGTAAGGCTGGAGGTCTGATTGTTCTCCTTGCTCATGGATGCATGCTGTCCAGTTTGTTAATTAATGTTAAACTGATGATTAAGCCTTGCAAAATTTCATTGCCACTGATAACTTGTTAAGTGTAGCCATGTCAAGCTATAGGAAACTTTGTAGTTGTCTAATTACAGCACAGGCAGCATGATGAGATGTGGTGAGGAGCTGTATTTCACACTGGCCCTTGGACAGCTAGCCTTGTCCTGTGCTGGTGCATGATTGCACATTAATTACCGCTTTGTTTAGTGTACTTCTGCCTACAGCAGCTTCTGTCATTGCCAACTCCATTGCTGCAATAAATAATAATCAGATGCTGACACTTTTTGGCTTGGTTGAGTATGCAGACCAACTGTTCATTCTGGATTTTTCGGGCTCCCATCTTAGGAATACAGTTAAATAGCTGTTTTGTTACAGTATGTGTACCTGTCACCACAAGTACATTTCCATGGGCTCTGGCAGTCTGTGGCCACTAGGCTGTGGGGCACATGGAGTCACATGAGTGGCTGTGCCCCAGGGCACTGTGTGGCACTGACAGTGACACCTGGAGTTCCTTCAGAGACAGGGTGCTGGGACCATGTGCTGTGGGGTCTGTAGCAGTGCAGGAGCAGTCCAGCACATGTGCATCAGTGTGCCTGTGTGGCGCTGCTCACATTGCTCATTTCTGCTGCCAGTCTTAAGGTGACTGTCATTTTTTAAAGGTGCATTTTGTTGGGTTGGAAATGACTATTTTGTCAAAAGTGGAAGCCATTAGCTTCATGGAGCTCTCTGTTGTGGAAAAAGAGGTGGATTTTTTTCTTAAAACTTGTTAAAAATTTCCTGATTGTTTTTCTTGGAACAGAAACTTTTCTGCTTTACTCAAGTATGTCTGTGGTTTTGTCCTGTTGGTCTCAGCAGTGATGTTGGCTGGTGAAGGGACAACCATTGGCCTGATTTGTCTCATTACTGGAGGTTCTAAATGTTTTTCTTTCCTTTTCTATGTGTTGTGTTTACTTTTCTCCTTTATGTCTCTTTAAAGAACCCCGTAAGGCCAGTCTCCCTCGTGCCATTTCATTGTCCTGTGCTAACTTACTGGACTCTGCCTTGTGCCTGGTGCTTAGGATTAGATGGACCTTTGGCAGCCGGCCACAGACGAAAGGCACATCCTTCATCCCACTGTGGATGTCCTGAGCGGTGTGATACAGCATTGCCCAGCGCCTTTCCCTGGGCACCTGCCGCAGCTTGACAGGGCATTGCCCAGCCCTGGGGAGTAGCAAGCTGTGGCAGGTGGTGGTGGGGCTTGCAAGGGTGAGTGGTACTTGGTCTGTTCTCCATGCACCTCCTGTCAGTGGTACTGTAGTGGTGGTAACTGCAAACCAAGTGCAAACCTTCAATGTTAAAGATGTGAGTCACCCCTCTTGGCCTGTGAGTCAGCTGGGGTTTAGACATGGGACTTTGCACCATTGCTCTAAGGGTCTCAATTTCCAGTTTTTGCCCACTGTGATGAATGTTAGTGATCTTTCAGCCCCAATGTCCTAACATACCTCAGAGCTGAAGCGCATGTGGAAATTACATCTCTAGGCTTAGTGTTTTGCGGTGAGGTGACATTAGGCTAAACTGGTTTTGAAATCCAGTATAGTTAGGGGTAAATATGATCCATGCCTCCTTCGTAGGCATTTCTTGTGTGGTTTTGTGTATTTCACTCATTTTTTTTACAACTGAGTAGACTGAATGGCTTTAATTTAATTACTTTATAAGCAGACTGTACAAAAAGGGCCAGAAGTGTTAAGTTTTCAGCTGCCAAAGGCACAACTTGGTTGCCAAAGGCAGCCTGTCCTCTGCTGTCACACGTGTCTGCCTGAGTGGCACCCACATGTGTCCCTGCAGCTGCAGAAGGGCTGTTATTTGCCTGAGAGAGTCTCTGTTGTAGTCCCCTAACATCTCTCCCCTTC
Source organism: Forpus xanthops (assembly GCA_032466535.1). Classification (NCBI taxonomy): domain Eukaryota; kingdom Metazoa; phylum Chordata; class Aves; order Psittaciformes; family Psittacidae; genus Forpus; species Forpus xanthops. Next base: position 27,170 of record JASSUY010029945.1, read on the forward strand.
CCCTCCATAGCTACTGTTCCTGGTTTAGTTTGACAATGCAATGTGTGTGCAGTAATTAAGTAGAAAGGTTTGGATGTTGTTGAAACAATATGTTTCCCTCTAAAAAAGTTTAGTGTATTGTAAAATGTCTCTTTCCTGTCAGGGTTAGGGACCAGAGAGCTGTTTGCATTCCTGAAAAGCAGGTCACTTTTCCATGCCACCTGTCAGTGACTTTCAGTGGACGGCTGTGCAGTGCAGTGAGTGGATTTTCCCAGCAAGAGAAATGTACTGGGTTTATTTTGTCTGGTTTGACTGAAAATGCCAGCCAGGTCCTACAGAGCTGTGCAGAGAAGCAGAGCATGTCGCTCAGTGGAGATTTCGGTGTGGCATTACCAAAAAGTATTCAAGATCATTTCTCATCCTGCTAATTCACAATTGTTAAACTTTAGAAACTTTTGGGGAAAACTTTTTAGCGCTGAGAAAGTGTCTAGTCACTTTTCCAGGTAAAAATAGCAGTTGCTTCCCTTAGTGGCACTAACCTGCTTGGTATTACTTGTGTTAAGACTTGTTAGAGCCCTGTGCTTGGCATTCACTCAGTGAAGATTAACTTTCTGCTTTTCACATTCAAATGAAAGTGGCATCTCAGAGTGCAACTCAGTGGATGCATTTGAAATAATTTCCTGAGTCACTCTATTTGAATGGTTGGCCTTGGTTTTAGGGAAATGTTTTATTTATCTAAAAATAATTTTCGTATTTTTAAGGAGCACCTCAGATCCTGGCAGATTTCACATTCTGTCTTTTCCCCTTCCACAGAAACCAGTCCTCTCCCTCTGAACCAATTGTATCAGCAGGGGGAAGGCATCATTTAGCCCTTGCTGTGGGTGCTTGCTTGGACATCTCCTTCTCTGTGCAAGTCTGCCTGTTCAGAGGGGCACCACTGGTCCTCCTGGCGGAGACCTCCATCTGTGTTTTAGTGGTGGAAATGACCATTTAGATGTTTAAAATTTGGAGTATGCGTTTTCAGTATATGACTGAAATGTAAGTTGATTTTTCAGCACAGCTTTGAGATACCAAAACCAGGTGAAATTAGCCTATACTCATTGTAGTCCCTTCCAAAGGAGGGAGGCCAGCAGGCAAGATGCACTAAGTCTTGCCAAATACCAAGTATCTTCTGCAGGGCACAGAATGCCCGAAGCTGCTGGAAACCTCAGTTAACATTTTGGACTGGTAGCATGTCAGTGCTCCTTTTGCTCCCAATGCTCCTTTGATTAATCCCAGGGCAGTGGGTCACAAGAGAGGTGTTAGAGACTGTCCTCTGGGAACTGGCTGTGTTTGGGGTAGGGTGCAGAGTTCTGGTACTTCCAGCTTTTAATTAACCTTTTGGCAGATCCATTCACCTCTGGTTTTGCAGACCTGAAGCAGAGGGTGCTCAGCAGTGAGAATGCCTGGGCTACGGTAGGGTAGTTCTGCTGCAGAGGTGGACCTGAATAGGCACATCATACATTTAGATTTGCTTGAGGAAAGAGAGACTTTGTCAGGGAAGAAATCAAAAGCGCAGAAAAGCAGTACGACACAGACCCCTCAATGAGGCTAGGTGCATTGAGCACAGCTAGCAGCAGCCCCCAGTGCACCAAGGTGCCCAGTGCAGACAGAGGACCCACAGTGGAGCAGCCATATGGGCCCATGTGGGTGTGGGGATAAGAGAGAGGCAGCTCTGCTGCACCTGGGGCACTGGAACGCTGCTGAGAAGTCTTGCCAACAGAAAGCAGATAGTGGAGTTCCCTGTTCGGGAGGCCACACAAAATACAAAATCAGAAATTTTTATTTCACTTGTGCTCAGTTGTAAAGCTAAGTCCTATTTTAAAATTAAGTTTAACAGTTTTCCATGTTTTAATGAGATTTGTAATTTCATTTGAAAAAAATAGTATTTTCAAAGAATCATAGAATGGCTTGGGTTGGAAAGGACTGTAGCAATCATCTAGTTCCAACCCTGCTGTCACAGGCAGGTATACTTTCCACTAGACCAGGTTGATCAGGCCCTGTCCCACCTGGCCTTGAACACTGCCAGGGATGGGGCAGGCACAGCTTCCCTGCTAATGTTGTTGGGTAATTTTTAGTTAAATATAGGAACAGTTTCAGCCAATCCATATTAATTATTTTTCAATCAATGAAATAGTTGCCTGACCAATTTATTCTAGTTATATTCAAAATAACATGTTAAGATTCTCTATTTGCTGAAAAGAGGGAAAAATACTACAAAAGAAATTGCAAGAAAATAGAGAAGTGTATAATTTTTATGTAAATCACATCAGTGAAAAACCCCAAATATGTCAATGTGTTGGCATTTTCAGGTTATAATTCCAGCAGTGATTTCTAGTGATGGTGATGTGGGACTGCTGTTTTCACCAATGCTTTTAAATCAACCTCTATTCAATATAAACCCAGCCGAAAAATCATGAGAGCAGTTGACCTTCAGATTGCTAAAGGAGGTCCATTGGTGTACTGTTGGAAAGCAGAGAACAATTTATTGATATGACATTAATTTTTTTGTTATTCAGCAATGACCTTAACTGTAAATGTGCGAGGAGGCTGCGCAGTGTTGGCAGACTGCTCAGCCACTGACGTCTCCTCCAGCACAGAAGAGCATTGCAGTCCGTGTCCTCGTTTCACCTGGGGTTTCTTCCCTCAACAGCCAAGTTGTTGATTAGGATGGAAAGGCAACTCCCAAGTTTCACCACCTGCATAACGCAGTATGCCATTTGCTTAAAACCTAATCCTAAAAGGGGCCCCCGCATGAGTAGTTTTCAGAGAAATTGAACACTGGCACTACAAAAGTATAGTAGCAAAAGAACTGTGTATGGTAGGGGTAATACTGCATGAAGGTTTGCAGGGATCACTTCTCTTAGTGGGGTAAATACAGAGTGAGCCTGCAGAACAAACATGATGGTTGCAGGATGTTACAAAAGAGATGTAGCAATGAGGATTTCAGGCATCCAAACAAAACTGGTGAGATTAATACAGGAGAGTAGGGGTGGGGAATATCCTCCTTTTTGTCACTATATGAGTGTCTGGGTCTGGCTTCCCTTTACAGTGTCTTCATGGCTGTACCTGAATGCCTGTGTTAAGGCTGTACTCTTCCAAATACACCTCCACATTGTGTGTGGCTTGAGTGTTGTGGCAGCCTGTAATCAGCTTTTGGGTTTATCTTTGGTTTTAACTTAACCCCACAGGTTACAGTACTCTCCTAGTTTATACCTGAGAAACAGGGATACATTGCAGCAGCAGTGGTGAGGTGGGCAGTTCTGGATACTGCTGGGATGCTGGGGATTCACCAGCTTCTGCTGCTTCCCCTGTTACGTCAAGGACTACCTTTGAATTACTAGTATGAAGAAAAACCCAGGCACTTTGCAACAGAGGTGAAAGTGCAGGCAGGCACAGCTGTGAGAGCAGCTTCTGCACTGTGGAAAGCTATTGCAACATCGAACTGTAAATGAGATGCAGGGCTTAAGGAGGAAAATTAATCACATGTATAATTACAGTGAATTTTTCTGAAAATGTTTTATATCTTCTTTAAAGGGTATTTTTAGTATTGCAGTAAGTATATTGTGAATTGGTTACCAAATCCCTCCCATTTAGAAGCATAGCAGTTTGCAGCTGTAATCTGTTAGTGCTGCTCCCTTCTCAGTCGCTGTCATTGCAATGCAGTGGTGTATCATTGCCATAAAGCCTTGTCAGAGCTTCAAGGAGGGAAAGGCGTGTTTCCCCTTTCTGAACTAACTTGTTCTGGAGTTTACCCCAAGCTTCTGCACACCTGTTGAACAGTGGGGGGTCCTTCAGTCTCCAGCCACATCCAGCTGCAGGTGGGGGGAACGCTGGTCCGTCAGCACATGGGAAGGGGCGAGTGCCCTGCCTAAGCCACAGTACGGTACCAAACTGGGGATGTGAGGAAGGTGTCAGTGGGTCCTCGGCTCTGCACAGGAGGCTTGGCACAGCAGTGGTGCCTTCCCCTCCTTGTGCTGCTTGTTTGCTTTTCCAGTCTTGCATGTTCCAGGTCAGATTTATTCTGAAGATGCTGTAGTAGTGCTCTGTTGTCATGCCTGTGCAATCGAGGGAAGTACTTTATAAATTGAGCATCGATGCAGCATCACTCCTGCCAGAGAGACATGGCCAGGGCCACTGCAGTGCCATGTCCCACTTGCTGTGGGCTTGAGCTTGCTGTCTTTGGCCTCAGCTTACTCGCTGTATGCATGTACAATTTTTCTCTCTTGAAATCACAAAAGCAAGATTTTATTTTTAAACTATAGCAATTCAGTTTTAAATATAGCACCTATAATGGAGAATTCTCTGGTGTGTTTACACTAGGGTGAGGACGCTAATTATCCAATTTGGATCACCATGCCAGCCACCTCCCCTTTTCACCAGGTGGAGACTTAAAATGCCAGTGCGCTGCAAAACCAGATGGAAACAGTTACAACTAGGGTATTTTACATGTACCTTAAATCTACCTTAAAAGTTATGTTTGATGTTTTCTACTAAGAAGAGTGTGCTTGAGTCAAAAGGATGGTATAGAGCCTGCAGCCAGGCACTGGAGGCAGTGTGAACACCCTTGTGGCATCAGAGGATCCAGGGCTGGAACAGTGGGAACACCCCTGCAGGCAGCTAGGGCAGGTTTATAAATAGTTTTAAAGTACATCATTTATGTAAAAAGTATGTGATAACATCCATGGTGTCATCTCTCTTGTGGTTACTTCCTTTTTGAATTTGCCACATATAACACTGATGTGTTTCAGCAGCTCTGTTGAACAAGGACTATATGATAGAATCATGGAATGTTTTGGGTTGGAAGGGACCTTAAAGATCACCTAGTTACAACCTTCCTGCCATGGGCAGGGACACCTTCCACTACATGAGGTTGCTCCATGCCCCATCCAGCCCGGCCTTGAACACTGCCAGGAATGGGGCAGCAACATGTTTGTTTCCCCTGTCTGCAGTGTTTGACAAGTTGCCTGTTCTCTGTCATACCACACAAAACAAATTGGAAGCCTGAGAATATTGTTAAATATTAATTATGCTGCAGTACATCCATGAAGCAGTTGCAGTGGAACCCCATGGATCTTCGGATTGCTGCTCATTTTCATAATTTACTTGGATCCTAAGGGCAGAGGCTGGGCAGCAAAGGGATGTTTTTCAGACCAAGTCATTTACAGGGTGATTATTCACTGTGAACAGAAACGTTGATATAAGTAATCTTCTGTACCTGCAGCTGACGAGGCTTTGTACAATGCTGCTTCATCCACAGCCTCTCGCTTGGTGACACTGTGTGAAGCTGTAGCAATAAACAAGTTAGATCTTGCATGTGTTTTACTTGGTATTGACAGAGTCATTCATTTTACTCTTCGTTAGTTATTACATGCTTGAATAAGGATCATATGGATTACTCTAGAGCTTATTCCTGTTAGAGATTGCTCTAACAGGATTTGATGGCATTAGGAGTTTAGAGAGCCATTTCGGAAGTCCTTGCTAGAAATGTCTTGTACTTTCTGTTGTTGCTCATGTGTAAACCATGTGAAATATCCACCTCTTGATATGGCATTATGGTTTCTTGTATAGGTATGGAGAAGAAATGCAGTACCCTCTTGTCCTGCAGTACAGCACTGGTTGGGGGTAGGGGGAGATTGCTTGAGAAGAAATGCAGTGTTAATCTTTCTCAGTCTGTGGCGTTTGTGTGTCTTGGATGGTGTAAATATAAATATTGATAAACTGATACATACAATGTGTATATGCAGACACATGTGGGTATCCAAATATTTGTAACAATATGAGTAATAATCCCAAATTGTATTTACATAATTAGAAACATACTTCTGTTTCTGTAAGAAAGCAAAAGATTCAGTGGTTTGGCAGAGCCTCCAGTGGGCACCTTACTCCGAGGCTGCAGAATGACTTGAGCTGGACAGACACTTTGACGCCATTGTGGGTGCTGCTCAGGAGGAGGAGGGTGCAAAGCAAAGTGATGCATGCATGAACGTCCCTCTCCCTATTTCACTGTTCCTGGAGCCAGAGGTTAGTTTGTGCTTCCTCTTGTTTCTCCCTGTCTACTCCCACCGTGATTGTGCAGTTTGAGCTGCTGGTGATGGTGGGGCAAGGGCTTGCTGGACTGGAGCAGAAGGTGCATCCATCACATGCTGCTTGCTGGGGAAGAAGCTCAGGCAAGTCCCTGGACACATCCCCTGTCCCTGTCCCTGTGCAGGACTTGCTAGAATTGCTGAGCCCAGCCAGCAAAGCCCAGGGCAGCACCAAGCAGACGCCAGGAACAGCAGGGAGGGTTTTGCTGCTGCGCTGTTTTCTTTCCTTCTGGTTTCATGCTGGGAGTCTGCTTACACTGTTTTCTTTTCTCTTTCTTTTTTTTTTAAGCCTGTTGAATTTCATGGCAATATGATGGCTCCTCTGCATTCCTTCCCATACAAGTGCCATTAGCAGTGTAAGTTAGAGTGATAAATTAGAGAGCTTGAGACTTTCCTCTACAAGATGCACAGACGTCATTAAGTTATAGCTTTGGTGTGTGTTATTGCTACACTGACTATGAAAAGATGCACAAAGATAATTATAAAGTATAAAACTTGTAGCCAAATCAATTTAATTATTATAACTAAGATCACATCATGCCAAAAAAAAGTGAGACAAAGCATATTAACAAATTCAAATTAGTCACATTTCTCCTTGTGTGAAGGCAAAGGAGGTGCCTGCAGGAGGCAGAGCCACCAGCACTGTTGGGCCAGGAAATGGCATGGTGCAGCTGGAGCGAGGACATGGGGCTGCTGCTGTGGGGGCCCCCAGCTTTGGCCCTGGCCCTGACAACACTGGCAATGCTGCAGTGGTGACCACCAGCTCCTGTTAGGTCCTGTCTCTGTCTGTGGAGCCAACTTGGGAAACACTTGGTTTGTACCTATTCTGGTAGTGCAGATTTTGGCAAAGAACTCCCAAAGTGACCGGGAATAACTGAAACAGGCCTCTTATTTTTATTTTTTTTTCTCTTTTTGGCAATAACAGCCGTAAAATCATAGAAAGAGATACATGATAAATGTATCAGTGAAAGATATTAAAAAATAATTCTGCTCAGCCACTGATGATTTAATTTAGCTGAATAAATCAAAATAATCCATTGCAGTAGCTGCAGTACAGCACATAATTACAGCTGGGCTAACTGGAGGTGGAGTGAAGTCATCCCCTGGACCAGTGGCCATGATGAAGTGTGAAGCTGGAAGGAGCATGCTTGCAGGCAGTGTGTCCTGCCTGTGCTTTGCATGTCCAGGCTGAGCTGGGGTGTGAGGAGGCAGTTGTGGCTGCTCACTGCCCCAGGCATTCTTCCCCAGCTCCCTCCTCCTCAGCCCTGAGGAAGACAGCTCTGTGCAAGAGAGGCTGTTTCTGCTGCAGAGGCTCCTGCTGCGCCAGGCACCTGCACTGGAGGGTGGGCCCTGGAAGGACAGAGATGATGTGGGGGGAAGCAGAAGGGCCTTGTGTTAAGGCCTTAGAAAAATAGCAGCCTTAAACCAAGCTTAAAACAGCTCCAGACCATTTATTGGGTAAAGCTAAACTCTTTCCTAGAGAGTGGCAGACCCTTGGTTGGTATTCCTGGAAGCAGAACTTAACCAGATGTACTCAGTGTGTTTGCTAAGTGTTTACAGTGCTTTATAAGCAGAAATTATTTGTTTGCTTTCTACAACAGGCCCTTTAATAAGTTTAATAAATAAGTTTGTAGTCTGAAATGAAAAGATGCACATACTTGCAAGAGGTTTGCTTAGATGCTGTCTAGAGCCAAGTGGTAATGGGGATAGGGCGGTGTCCAAGGAGTGGTTCCTAGGGTGCTGAGGAGCCTGCCCAGGGCTGCCAGGGAAGCTCTGTGGAGACTTTTAACACTAAAGCCCAGTGATAAATGGAGGAAGGTCTTTAAGACCAGTAAAGCAAAAATTATGTTGAGTCTTGTTGTGTGTGAATTGGCTGGTTTGGGGCTTTGCAGAGGAGATTGGTTGAAACACAAGCAAGGGAAAATGTTAGTGCTGTGGCACAGTGTGCATGCCATTGCTGCTCCAGTGTCACAGCTGGCTGTGGGGCTCCTTTGCTTTCATGACAGTGTCATACTCCCCACTACAAATCTGCTCCCCAAGACCCCTGTTTAAGGCCTGAATAAAACGCATTTTTCAGCTACCTAATAAAACCCAGAGCTTTTTTTTTGTTGTTGTTAAAAATACTTCCTGCTTGTCTTTACTAGCACTTGGCAGCTATTGCGATCCAACAGAAAGCCTTACGGGAAGACAAATTCAAGCTGAATGGAAGGCTCTGGAAAGTTATCCAGATTATTTTTATCCTTCTGCTGTTGCCATTCATTAAAAATGTGTTTTCCATAAGAACTTCATTAATGTCAGTTCTGACAGAAATGTGTACTTTGTGATGTGGGGCAGCACAGGGCTGTACTAGGCCAGGGAGGCTGCCTGGCTGTGAGCTCATCTCAGTACAGATGTGGCCTAGGGCATGGCCCCCCTCCTGGTGTCAGTGCCATGGGTACAGTGAACACCCAGTGCCGTGCTCCTCAGCTTCAGTGTTCTACAACAGGGATGTTCAGCTGTAACTGACTGGTGCATGTTTATGTGAAATCCTTTGTTTAACAGAAATTAAGCAGTTGTTGTCAATATTTATTCTCTTCTGCTGCTGTTTAATCAACCCCTTATCATGCTTTCTGCTGTTTTAGCTGTGAGCAGGGACTGCTGTGAATGTTGTGGCTGCCAGTCTCTGCGTGGCCGTACTGTCTCAGCACTGTACTGTCCCTGGGCTGCCATCTGTCTGAAGCACTCACACCCCACAGCTGCAGGAGGGGTCTGTCTCAACCACTGCAGTTTTGTACTTGCTTTGTAGGTTGGAGTCTGCCTTACTTATAAGTTTCTTTAATTATTTTGAGACTAGTATTATATAGTGGGGATTTGTGGCAGCCAGCTCACCTCCACAGTCACTCGCAGTGGGAGGTGGGACTGGTGCGGAGGTGGAATTGGGCTCAGAGGGATGTTTAGGGACAGTTTTCCAGACCAGAGAAGTGTGCTTGGGTGGAACAAAGCATGGCAGTGATAATTGGCAAACATGAGCTCTGAAGGGCAGCTGGAGCTGTTAACGAGCGGAGAGGCCTAAACTGCTGCATCCATCACTGCCAGCATCTGTCGCTGCAGTCCTCCTCTGGCACTCTGCATGTTGCTGGGCACTGACTGTGCTCAAAGAGGAAATGAGTGTATCAAAAGGGTGTATTTTTCTCTCCCGGTTCTCCATGTGTTTATCGTAGGTCGTTGTACTGGCTGGCGTGCTTGCAGGGTAGCCAGACCACAATGGTGCCAGGAATGTGGTTACTGTACATAGAAGAAGAACCTGCTGGGTTTTGCCGTGCTGTGGTGTGTTTTCGTTTTATGCATGAGAATTACTTACAAAACCAGAAATACGCAGGTGATTTTCATTTTTTTTACATGGACACAAAGCATTGTTTTGCCTTTCTGCTGGTGCTCTGGAGCTGGTAGGCTTTCCTCTGTTGTGCTAGTGCTGTGGAGGAGGCAGCAAAGGAATGAACTGCTTGAATGGCTCCAAAACCAGCAAAATGCAGCAACATCCCTCTTTATCCCCTCAGGGTGAAAGCACCATGGTGCAGGAGGCAGGAACCAGCAAGGCTGGAGGCAGACATGCTGAATCAGACTTGGGGCTGGAGCCTTGAGTGCCCCCTGTGCCTCTGCTGTCAGGAAAGTCACCAGTTTGAAGTCAAGAGCTGTGTGTGCCAAAGGCCATCTCTGCCAGGACCTGTACAGAGATCAGGGATGCTGGTGACAGGGCCAACTGCCTGGGTTTTAATGAGTTTTGGAGCAGCCTAATTTAAAAAAAAAGAAATCTGTTTTAAAAGGAGAGTTCTTCTGTATGATTTGTGCAGAGTATAAAATCAGGTATTTCCATCCCAGATGGATATGTATGTACATGTTTAAAAGGCTATTACTCACTGGGATGGAGTGCTGGTAATGGGATTTACACTTCCCACAGTAATTTGGTCCCTAGTGAAGGGCTGTGTCACACAGTTATGTCCTCACACCACTCATGTGATGAAACACACCTCATTACTGTTCAGTGGTGGTTTGTCCAATTTGATCTCTGGAGGAACCTTGTGGGGACCTGGTTGGTGAAGGGTGCTCATACCCTGTTTTATGCCTCTTGGGGAACAAAAAAAACAAACTTCTGATGCATCAGTAGCGTGCAGTTTTAGACAGAAGAAAATGATTACAGATGTTTCCCCCTGGAAAAAAAAAAAGCTGAATTCATTTTTAGCTTTCACCTTAAGTGAAAAAAAGCTTGTCTGTGGTTAATGTGTGAGTAACAGCTCATGTGCTTCATCGGTGTCCTCATGCCACAGCCCAGCCCTGGACAGGGCTGCGGGATCTTCATGGGGCCGATGCACTCACTCCCTTCCTCAGAAGATGTGCATTTGCCACCAGCAGGTTTCACATGAAAATTCTTCAGGAGTGTCTAAGCTCATGCTGTCTCCTTGGCGGGCTGTCGATCTGTGAACCAGGGCCTGCCCCTGCTTTCATGGATGGGCAGTCTGCCTGAGCATCGCTCCCAGCCGGTGGGTTTGGCGATGAACCAGCAGCTGGCTACGGTGTTGGACCAGCTCTGGGGAGAGGCTCTATGGTCTCACAGCAACAAGGGAGAGTCTGGCCATGCGCCGGGGCAGCGAGGAGCTGGCAGAGGAGCTGAGGTGTCATGACTCCTCTGGTGTGTGTTGGGCTGCATCTCAAAATGGTCTGTTCCTCAAAGCTCTGCAGCACCTCAGCAACTGTGGTCCTGCCTCTGAGTCATGATCTGCCTTCAGAGTCACAAGCATAGTTGTTGGCTTGCTGGGACTGCAGTTTGTATGCTTCAAGTCAGTAAAATAGGTCCAGTAACTCTTTTTATTTAATGTTTTAAAAGTTTATGTTTGCTTGGCAGGCCAATGACTACAATAAGGGTGTGCAGTTTATTTTTAAAAAGCAAATCATAGCCTACGTGTAGTTAAATGTTTTCCTGTAAAACCCATGTGCATTGGTATAAATAGTTCTTCCATTTACAGGCAATACTCGGATTTTGCATAACAGCCATCTTCCTGCTTCGGTTTTAATGCGCCGAGCTCTCTGCTGTTGGAAGGAATTTATACTCCCTGAAAGAGGGAGGTGTTTGCTTGTTTGTTTCAGAGCAAAAATTTTTAACCTGTTAGAGCTGTGCTGTTCAGTGTGGCTGCTGGTTTGCTAGCTCTGGCTGGCGTTGGTGCAAGTCAGTTTGGGTATCAGCAGCACGGGGGAGACCAGCAGCACCGCTGCAGAGGTGGTAGCCATGAGCAGAGCTCCCTAGCCAAGAGGAGATGTGAGTGGAGCATCCTCAGCTGTGGCTATTGCCATTCAGTACCGTGGCATATTTGGAATACCCCAATGTGATTGGTTTAATTGTGTCTGTCATTAATGATTGTTAAATAGTGACGGGGTGGTAAGTGTTGCAGTGCTGTCAGGATGTACAGCAGTCATAGAAGTGTCTGCTGGCTGGAAGAGGCTTTTTCTTTCATTTTCAGGAAGTAGCCTGTTAAATATTAGAGGGTTCTGTGTCTGATCTGGAAAAGTAAGATTTGGTAACTAATGGCACAGAAGTGTTGTGAGTCCATCGTAATGTTGCAAATGGTTAAAGGCCATGGTAGCAGCCGAAGGCTGTCAGCAGAAATTACAGCCTGCCTGTGGTTGACATTTTTATGATTCAAAGCCAGGTTCTTTGCATCCTGGGGTGGGAAGGTTGTCTCATTGATTTAATGTTAGCAGCAATAACAGCAATGCTGCATACAGGATCACATATTTAACCATAATTTCACAAAACTACCTGAGGAAAAAATGTTTGTTCAAAACTCAGAGGAGCTCCCTGGCAGATGTTTCTTTCACTTCAATTTATTTTGAAATAAGCAAGAGCAGAGTTTAATTCCACAGCTTATGTTTCCCTGTGGCACTGGAGGTTGGTTTTACCTGTTGCACAGAAGGTGCTGCGTGGACACCTCCTTTGTGGCAGATGTCCAGTGCTGGCTGCAGGCTGGGGCAGGGGCAGTTCCTCATGCCCATCCTGCCTGCCCACAACCAGCCATCATGGGCACCCAGCTTTTCCTTTCTGCATCTCAAACCCTGTTGCTAAGCAACAATTTTTAATTGGATAATTAATTTGTCTCCAGAACATCCTGAGCAGCAATGTGTGCTAAAAATCTAAATTGAAAGGTTGTTGCATCAGCCCTCTACTTACGGTGTGTTTATAGGTAGCAGTCCCTTTTTCTGTTCAACGTTTAGCTGAGGACCACGAGGGGCAGTGCTGCAGGCTTGCAGGTGAGCATCTCAGCTCTGAAGTGATAATCTGGCCTGCAGTCAGGGTGAGGAAGCCACTGCAGCATCGGCACCCACTGGTGTCTGCACCGCACCACAAAGGGCTTCACACTCCTCCACACGTTGTGGCTCTGCCTGCAGGAGCTGGGCCAGCACTGGGACCTCGGAGGAGAGCTCATGGGGCTTTTTCCAGGGAGCTCGGGGGAAGAGCCAGGGTTTGTTCCAGTAACGTCTCTGCACGCAGTGAGTAGCACGTTGATGCTCTTGGTTCTCTGCCCTGGACTTTTATGGTGATATTTTAAAGGTAAGGTGTTGGTGGGTTGATGAAAAGCAAGAAGCTTTCCCATTTGCTTTTGTAAGCAGTAGTTCTTGTATAAACACGCACAGAGTGTGGAGCAAGTGCTTGGTAACTCGGGTTGTGCTACCGCAGTGGTATAAAAATAGCATAAATAAACAGACCCAGCAGGCTGGTGCAGCTTAGTTTTAAGACTTTCCCAGACCAACTGCATTTAATGAGACTTGTCCATACAGATGTATTTACTTCAGATGTGCAGATGGTGATTGGTGTTGCCTACCTGGAGAAACACAGAGGAAAGCTCTGCATGGAGTCAGGCAGCTGAAATAAGGAGTCAGTGCTGTGTCGGGACATGCAGAGTCAATGGAGCACACCAGTGGCTTGCTGGGTCTGTCTGCTTTTTCTGGTTTTATGCTGCTGCAGCGGGATAAGCTTAAATAGCGATGGCAAGATTGCTGCGCTCTCTGGTGTTTATCAAATGACAGCAGTAACTGTGATCTTTATTTAGTATGTCTACTATGCCTGTGCCCAATCTGATATTTGCTGATCTTCCCAAGACCTTCAGCCTCTTCTGCAAAGAATGCCTCCTCTCCAAAACTGCAGGCATCCCAGCACTGGCAGTCTGTGTAATTGCCGCTAACGTTGCAAATAGAAATGCAAGCAGTGTCTCCTTTCTGTTCTCTCTGATGTCATGTCAGTTTGGTCACAACCATGCTATGCTGAGTGGTGTCCCCAACAGCTGTGCATTCCGTGTTGCTGTCCAGAACCCATCTGGAGGCTACAGAGAATACTGACAATGGTTATGTATTATGTTACTGCAAAGAGCATCCCTTGGAAATAACCAAATGCAGGGTAAGCCCTGCTTTGAGGAACCTCAGCTTGAGATTCAGAGGATACTGGAGGTGCATGTGGTGGTATCTGCAAAACCTTTGCAACAGGAGGGTTCACACTGGATGTCACACTGGGTGACGGCATAGAGGGGTGCTCTCAGTCTTCCCTGTGCCTCACAAAGACTCCCATTGCCTGCTCACAGTTTTTAAGGAGAGGACATCTTGACTTTTGGAACTCCCCTGTGCAGGGGCTGCCCGGGGCCTTCTGTAGGCCTCTTGTGCAGGCACCATGGGGTCCTGATGGGTTCTGCCCAGAGGAGCAATAACCTCTGGCACAAACCAGTTTGCTAATTTGACCTCATTTATTGCCTTACCAGGCTGTGCTGTCCAAGAAAGTTTTAGGCTGGAGCCAGTTCCACAGTTTGCTGTTCTTCCTTTGCATGACAGATTAGATGGTGTTTCTAAGGAGGTGTTGGAAAGTAACTGTTTCCAATTTCAATTATCTTAAAGTTTATGTTAAATTCTTAAAGCAGCTTTGAAGGCCTAGTAGCAACTACTCAAAGTCAGGGACCTGCTTTTCACACCTCAGTGAAGATACTTGCACAAAGCATGTGCACTTTGGCCTAAGTATGCATGAGATTAGGGGTTCACATTTGCCTTATGGGAGCAGAGGTGGAGACCAGCAGTGGTGTGCTGAAGATGCCAGGGTCATGGATGCAGGAGCTGGTCCCGATGCCACCCTGAGAGATGGCATTTGAAGGAGCATTTGCAGGCCATGGAGGATTTTGCCCTGTGGCTGTGGGCTGCCCTGCGGCTGTGGGTGAGCACTGGGGCTGTTGCAGCACCACATGTACCTTGAGGCTACCGGTGGGTCACACTTCTCTGCCAGGCAGCAGCGCAGTTGCACAAAGGGCTTCACAGCACACTAAGCTCAAATTATCTTCTTGCTAATTACTTACTGACTTCTGCTGATATTTCCATTAAATATTCCCTCAAGGAAAAAGCAAAAATTATTACCCAAGCTGTAACTGCAGTGGATAAAGGAGTTTGCAGTCTCAGAAGTGAATCCCAGGAATACTTTTTCATTATTAAGCATGCAATCAGGATATTTTCTGGAAGGAAATTCTTTTCAGAGAGCAAGAATTGCTGTTGTATTTCTAACATTTAGAGCGGGATCTGAAAAACAGAACATGCTGCACTTCACAGAAGGGTGGTGGTGTAGAGAAGAAAGTGACCTCACAGAAACGGGCTCATTTCTTCCTCATCTGTGTGAAAGTCTTAAATATCTGCATATAACATCAATGTGCAGCATGTCAGATGATCCAGATCATGTAGAAGTACACTGAATTTTATGAACGCAGAAATTTTGGGATGATTTTTCTGAGACAGGATTGACTGTGGTTTCTTTTTTTCTGAGATTTCCAAGTTTTCTTTTCCACAGTTCTGCGAGTATTCACAGGAAATGCCTCCCACTTTGTGGAACTGAACTGCATAGCTGGAAGATGCTTTTGGAGGTCTGTGGGAGGACAGATACCTGTCTCTGCCCCCTGAAGGCACTGGGAGGAGTAACTCCCAACCTGCCTCCTGATCACCTGACCTTGTTTAGTCCCATGCCGCGCTTCATAAAGTGTTACAGGAGGCCGAACATCATTGAGTCAGGCATACGCATCTAGGCTGCGACCGCAGCATCCTGATCCCACAACTGGAGAGAATTGTTCTTCTTTGTGACGTTTCTGAGCAGTAAAAGTGAAACGTACATGATGGGCATGTGCTGACTGGCAGCGCTACTTGCTTCCACCTCTCTAGGGAAATAAATAGAAAAGTCAAAGAAAATAGGCGTTTTCTGTCAACAAATGAATAAACAAAGTAAATATTTTCCTACAGACACATTTTTATTAATCCCTGTTTCCAACTAAAAACTCCTCAACACAAAGATCTGACTATCAGTTGGTTAAAAGTGCAGAAATTTTCAGGAAAATATCTACATTTAAGGGTTTGGCGTTTAGCTCCTGAAGAATATTGAGATTAATAGTAACAATTTTTTAAGGTGTTCAGTCCTCTGGGTGTTTTTGGGGCTATTTTTTATTTCTTAGGGAACTGTGCAAGGGTCAGTGTTTGAGCCGTGTTTGCTGTTGAATGGCATATTGAAGCCATGTTTTGATGGTTTCTGTGTAGCATCCCAGCGTCTCTGGCCATTCGGGGTCTCCTACTGCTAGCAGGCTCCTCATGCAACATGGCACCTCCTGCTCCTCAGTTGCGGTCTTTGTGGCTGATCAAGGTTTGGCTTTCTTCATGTACCTGGCTGCTGCGGTTCTGGCCAGGATGCAAACCTGGAGCATCGCTGGGTGCCGATGCCACCTGCTGGCACTGGCACAGCCAGTGGTGTGTGCTGTGTGCTTGTGAAGCCGCTGGCAAGTCTGTCATCTCCTCTGAGCAAGGGACCTGGCAGTGAGTGACAGGGAGCAGATGGCAGACAAATACTTCTGGACGTTTTTGGGTGGAGATGCCGCTTACCCCTCGAGCCAGCTGCTGGCCCACTGCCTACACCAGGTGCTGGAGCTGCACAGGATCTGCGCCACACACAGGCAGGAATAGGGCTCCTGGTGATGCTGACGCCGGTAAGAGGTGCAGAAGGTAACATGCAGGTAGATCAGCTTGTAAACAAATGTTTTCTTGGCACTGCCCTTGCATGCCATGGCCATTTCAGGATGTCAGCATGGCATTTAGATTGGGCAGGTATTCAGAGGTGGCCCTGATCTAGCAGGCAGTGGGAGTGGACAGATTGATAGAGCCCCTGGGGTGATGCTGGGCCTTACAGCCCCTCGCTCTGTCCCTCCAGAAGGTTGCTGAGGAGGCAGCCAGGTCCCCCTGTGGCTGCTCACCAGCTCAGGGTATGTTTGTGTCAGTGAAGTGTAAACATTTAACGTGGGTACAGAAAGCACCGCAGAGCGAGGCAGGAGGCCTTACCAATAGAGAAGGGTACCCTCACTGCCCCAGCCCTACTGGGGTGGGTAACACCAAATGCATGCAGAGCACTGCATGGTGGTATCGTGTACCTCCTGGGCACCATGCAGGGGCTGCCCTTACTCTCAGTACCAATCACCTGCTTGGGCCAAGGCTAGACAGCATAAAATACTGCAGACCTCCTGCTGCCCTGATTTAATGACAGGCTGGCTGTTCAGTTCATCTGGGCTCTCTGCCTGAGCACTGTTGATGTGATAGCTGGAGAAAAACATCATGTGAGAGCAGCCTGTGCGTCCTCCCGCTCCAGCGTTCCTTCTGGGAGGACACAGAGCTGCCTGTCTGATGGGTGCAGCTCAGTCTCTTCCTCACTCCACAGGGCATATTTGTGAGCAGGGTGTGCAGATGGCTCACCACAGTGCATGGGGCTTGTTCTTGGTGATGCTGCTGTCAGGGGAGCGGTAGCTTGTGGGTGCTGGCCAGGGAGAGGTTTTTGCCCAAATACCGCAGTACTGTTTGGGTGTTTCTCCACTTAGTGTCATGCTGTGCACCCTGAGTTTCCCTGCTGGTTCTGCCCGTGGGGAGGCCTTGTCCCACTTGTCTCAAGGGACTGGAGGTCTGCAAGTGCAGCGTCTCTGCTGGAGAGTGTACCTGAGGAGCCTTGGGAACATGTTTGGTAAGTTTTAGTCCAGGAGAGTTCTGGTAAAACCCAACCAGTGGTTGGTGCAGCATTTCAGGATACAACTTCAACCTCTGCTTTGCTGAATTTACTCACTTGTAGTATTCATTTTTTTGCAACTAAAAACCAGTGAAGAGTTCAGAAAGGTTCAGAGAGATTAAAATATGCCTTAAACTCTGTTGACTGGAGTTATCAGTCTAGTGAGAAGGTAACTAAGAAACTGGAGAAGGCTGCGTGGAGACCTCAGCAGCCTTCCAGTATCTGAAGGAGGCCTGTAAGGATGCTGGGGAGGGACTCTTCATTAGGGACTATAGTGATAGGACAAGGGGTAACGGGTTAAAACTTAAACAGGGAAAGTTTAGATGTGATATAAGAAAGAAGTTCCTTGCTGTAAGGGTGGTGAGGCACTGGAATGGGTTGCTCAGGGAAGCTATGAATGCTCCATCCCTGATGGTGTTCAAGGCAGAGCCTTGGGTGACGTGATTTAGTGGGAGGTGTTCCTGCCCATGGACCTTGATGATCTTAAGGTCCTTTCCAGCCCTAACTGTATTATGATTCTGTGGTTCTATGAAACTACTTGCTTGCACTATAAAGGAGATTAATTCAGTCCCTGTTCTTCTTGGAGATTTTTTACAGTGCTTTTCAATCTTTCATTTCTGACTCCTGGATGCTCTGTTGACCATTTTTAAAGGTCCATGGAATAAAAGTAAGATAAGAAGCCCTGTTCCTAGAAAATCTGCTGAGATCTGAAAATTAAGAGAGATTGAAGATTAAAACTCTGCACTAGGCTTCAAAGCAACATGCAAACAAGAATAATAGTTTTTATAGTATCTAATGGTAACTAACCATAATCACAGTTTACCTTGGGAACATGGTATATTGTAGTCCTTAACTGAGAGTAAATTGTCTTCCTTAAAGATCATCTGCAAGTGAACAGAAATGATGGCCTTGATGGGGAAACAAAGGAGGGGGCAGTGCATTAGGTTGCTGTAATAGTTTCTTCTGGCCCTAAAGCACTTGAGTCTATGAAGTACATTAAATGGTCATGCTATGCAGCCTGTACTGCCAGGCTTCGGATCCAGTCTGGGGAGTTGTGGAGCAGGCTAAACCCCGCCACTGAATTGAGGACACTGAATTTAATTTGCATTTCAGAATCAGGTCTGCTAATTGCTCCTCTCTGATTCCAGCAACACATGTTGTAGTTTCATGTTACCCATTTAGTAGTAATTAAGTCTGATTTTTACATTGTGCTAATGTAAGATATCATCTTGCAGGCAGCTAGTAAACGTATAATTTTACCCCATCTTACTTAGTGGTAGCAATACTTAACATGGGGTTTAGCATCAAGAGAAAAAAATTACGTAAATAAAGCTGCTCCAAAGCACTTGCCTTTTACCTACCATCTCATAATTGTGAAATGCTGACGGGAGGGGGAGATGTGTGCTGAAATGAACTTAGATTATCTGTGCAAAATGGCTTAAATACTGAACAGTATTAACAGTATGAATAGTGTTGTCAATAAGGCACTGAAGGAGAGAACTGGGGGTTGTTTTGTCTGAAAGCATCCCACAGGCTGAAAGCATGCTTTTCCCCCACCTCCCAGGCAAAGGTGGGCTGTGCTGGTGTGCTGGGTGGGAGATGTCCAGCACATCATTTCTGCTGGTCAACCCCACACCTCTGTATGTGCATATAGGCACACATGCAAAAACATGGTTTCAATTAATAGCACAGTGACTAAAATTCACACTTCATCAACACTGATTCCTGTTGCCACCACCAAGTTGTGTTTTCTCCTTAGGAATCGTTAATGTTTGTTACTGGTGTATCCTGATCCTTATCTGCAGTAGGATACTCCATTCCCCCTGTAAAATATTTTCTCAGGCTGCACATGCTTTTTTTTCCCCTGTCTTATCATAAACTGTCTTATCATTATCATGTCTTAGCATAGTTGTTGTGCTTTTAGCTTTTGTGCATTATGTGGCCTGTCTTGGTTATCTTTTATCAGTCAGAGCTGTTATTTAGGGAGATTTTCTCGCAAGTGACTTTGGTGATCCCTTCTGTGCATCAGCTCTGCTGAGGACATCCCACAGCACCCCTCTGTACCCTGAGCAAGCACCCATGGGAGACCTGTCCAGGGCTGTGTGAGAGGCAGGCAGAGGTTCACACCAGGGGCCTGGGAGCCCTCCGGCTCTTGCCACAAGCAAGAAGACCAGCAGGACCAGTGTCTGGACCAGAAAAGGTGGCAGCGAGCATGGCATGGACAGGCTCTGAGGTTTCTGTTTGTGCCTTCCCATTGTAGCTGGCCAGCGTTGCTTAGCAATCCTGTGTCATTTCTGGAGGTAAACAGGATCATATATTGGAAAATGCATTTTGTTCAAGGAAATATGTTCAGGGCTTATGAATAGATGCTCTGAAAGATGAAATTTCTTTGCTATTCACTACAGTAGTGGTCTTCATATACATAGGGCTTTCTATAATCTTGCTGGGTAGCCTGGAGACCTGAAGATAGCCACAAAACTTCCTATATTTTTCTTTGCATCAAGTGTATCTTCCTGTGCAGGAATCACATAGATGTCAGATAAGTAACTATGGAAATTACTTTTAAGAACTTTAGACTGCCACCAGGAGAGATGGCCTAGGAGAGGGGCAGCAGCAAAGCTCTTATCCCAGCCTCAAGAGGAGACAAAAATCATCATATAAATTAGATTTCTGGCAGATCTTATAATGAGAATACATTTTAACTTTCTGAGCAAAATTGCAGCATAAGGTCAAACTAAATTGAATTAATTTATTTCTTGATAAAAACGATTTCTCACTTAAATGAAGGCTGTCTTTTGCCTTGTCATTGTTCCTGTTTGGATTTATTTCAAAGATGAATGAGTAAAGAGGAAAAAATACCATTTAAGGAATCTGTTTTTTTCCCAGAGAGGGATTCAGTTCTCCTTTTTAATTTTTGTTGTTTTTTTTGGGGGTTTGGTTTTTGTTTTTAATGTCTGTCACCCCTTTAGCGACAGTATGAGCTTGAGTGTTCCAATTTTAAAGAAAAATTAGTGTGCAAAGCTCCCACATGAATGAATATTTCTCTTCAGAAGTCTCCTGGCATGTGAGACCTGAGTTCACATTCCATTAGGAGAAGGGATTCTCTTCATCAGGACAGGGGTTTCCTCCCCTGGCCTCCTCTGCTGCACACTGTGCCAAGCAGCCATGGAGGTAGCACCCATAGCTCTGGCTCAGCCTTTTGGAGGTTTTTACCAGCCAGGGCACTAGTGGCTGGTTTTCAGAAGCCACCTCTGTGCCCAGCTGCCAGTGCCCAGCCGGGAGCCCAGAGGGGGCACCCGGAGCAAGAGGCCATCTTGAGAGAGTTTGCCAAGTGGGATTGTCTTACATGCAGAGCTGATTTACTTGATAGCAGGGGAGGTACAGTGGGGTTTGGTTATATGTTGTACATGGAAGGATTTTTTGTTCTTTCTCAATGTGAATGCTTGTCAAACTGATGAATGGCTTGAAATCCAAATAAAATTAGCGCATTAAACTTGTTTTTTACTGCATCTGAATTTGATGAAAAAATTAGAAACAAGTGAGTTCTGATTTTCTTGTTTGGTTTACACAACTGCCACAAAAAAAAAAAAAAACAAAAAAAACCAACATTATATGTGAGAGGTTTTCTTCCAAGATGCTGTATTCCAAGGCCTAGTGAAAGTGCACAGCTGGTACTGTTTTCCTGGTGATAATGGTACTTTGACCGCATGTTTTATTGTATGCTCAGTGCCTCTTGTGCCCCTGCACAGCAGAAAGAGAAGCAAGCCTTGGGCATTTGTGGTGTTGCATGGGGGAGCCATTGTGAGGCCTCATGGGCGCAGCTTTCACTGGTCAAAATGATGTGCCCATAGCAGATGCACATGCTGTGCTTTCAGAACAACTGGTATTTGCTTGCCTTCAGCAACTTTTAAAAGAAACGGTGTTTTTTAAAGTTGTACTCCAGAAATACATAATTTAGAAAAGCAAAGCAAGCAGCTGATAGTGGAATTATCAAGTTGCTCTGGTCAGTGTGCAGTAGCCTTGATCAGTTGCAAGGGCTTTCCTCCAGCTTGTAGCATGCATGTTTGCATTTGGTTTAGCTCATAACATAAGGAACGAAGATATGTCTATAGCTTCTAAGCCAACTATGTCAATTCTCTTCTTCAGGGTCGATGTTCGAGGGAAAACTGCAAATATCTTCACCCACCACCCCACTTAAAAACGCAGCTGGAGATCAATGGACGCAATAACCTGATTCAGCAGAAGAACATGGCCATGCTGGCCCAGCAGATGCAGCTTGCCAATGCCATGATGCCTGGTGCCCCACTGCAGCCTGTGGTATGTGTTGATTTTTGGCTTCTATCAGCTAGCACAGTGAGTTATAGTTGAAGCAAGTTGATAGCAAATGTGCTTGTCTGCCTGTGAAATCCCACAATTATCAGTAACTAATGAAGAAGTCAATATAATTAAATGCTGGTCTGTATATCTTTGTACTGCTTAGTTCTCCTTGCCTGAATTAATACTGTTAATTTAATTAATAGTCTTTTGTTAATTTAATTTCCATTGCAACTTATTTCTTAAAATTAGGAAAGTGAGTGATCTATGTGGGACTTTTGTAAATAGATGTTTCATTTGCAGTTTCATGTGCTCTAGGAAATTCCTGGGTTTGAGAACATTCCCATTGGATGTTTTCCATTCGCTCAGGGGAACCTTCTCCAGGAATTATTTGCTGGAATTTGACTTGGGTTTTACAGCACTTTGTCAGGCAGAATAGAAGGCTTGCTCTGAGTGATATATGGTGCATGTCAGTCTTGACGTGCAGGATCAACAGCTTAGGCTTGGCAGGAAGAAGGAGAAGCACAGATAATCATATTTTCTACAGAAAGACAAGGGCTGGAGTAAGGAGAGTCTATCAGAAATCTCTTTTCTGGTCACAGTAAAATGTGCTCACAGACTACGTTATAGCTGTCTCTCTTATATCATAGTAAGGAGGCACAGTGCAGTGTTCCATGAAGTCTAATGCTGTGGCTGAAGTTCTTGCTCTGCAATAATCCCTCGTTTCAGCAAATACAGAGATGATTGGCATCAACCCACTGTGCACGTATGCCTTTGGGAACTGAACATCCTGTGCCAGATCCCTCTCTAATGCAATCCAGAAAGGTCATTGAGCTAACCTATGGATAAATTTGGCCCTTGTGATATAAATTTCTAGCTCAGACATTAGAGGGTACTGACTAATGTATGAGCAAGGCTGATATCTTCTACATAAAAAGGCAAACAATGCTCCCTGAAAGAAGCTCTCCCTTTCAATTGGTAAAATGGCAGCAAAGGGAAAAATAGGTTCACATACATATGTATAAAATAAATAATATCTTCATTAGTAATTTTCTGGCAGTTCTTTTATTTCTTTCTTGCTGGCAAAGGTAGAAATTAGGGAGTTTTATTTACTTCTGTATACCTTCCGTTAGAAAACCTATATTCACTCTGTTAGGTGAGTTTTTCAACTTTTATTTCCAAAACCATAGTGACAATTAATACTCCTCAAAATATAGCTAAATCCTTAAAAAAGTCATCTCAGCAGAAAGGACTGTCATGGTTATTTGGCCTCACATTTTGTGGGTCTGCAGAATACCAACCACTAAATATTTTGTATCTTATTTGATTCAGTTAATGTAACTGTTATTCTCCTACAGAGCTTTATGCCTTAGCTGTTTCACGAAAAACTGTATGTGGGGGAGAAATGCAGGAAATGTTGTAGGATCGTCACAGTAAATTGGCTTTAGTACCTGTTAGCCCAGCGTGAGATGATACCGCATTTTCTTTTCCTCTCTTCTGATGAAACTGTCTGTGTCACCCAGGCAAGGAGTGTATCTGAGGCAGCATCAGTGCACAGACACTACAGGCTGTGGCACTGCAGTGCTCCTGGGGACACCCTGGCACTGTGCTGCACAGTCAGTTCTTTGCCTCCCATCTTGCAGGAGAAATGGGGCTGCCTGTGGGCTGGTGCCCACTGCTGCTGGCTCTCAGATCAGGAACTAAATTAAGTGTCTGTACAGCTAGACAGCTCAAAAACAGGCTGTACTTTACGTGCTTCAACTCCAGAGCAACCTCAGAACTATTTTTCAGTTTCAACAGCTCAAAGCAGACGTGTACACATGCCACAATTTTATTTTGATTTCCTGATCTGAGTACAGTGATACAGGATTAGTGCCAATAAATTCATATTTGGGACTATGAGAAAACTAAAGTCAGAATGCAGCCAACAGTAGGAACCATTGCTTAAAATATTCTTCTCTGTTAACCTGCTTGGTTGTTTGTTTCATGAATGTAAATATATGTGACTCTCAGGTTTATACAAAACAATGTGTAGGCACACACCAACATGTGGGTAAACATGCAAGAAAGCACTAATACCGTCCTTTAGATTAACGTTCCTTTTTAATATAGAAGAGATTAGCATGAGGACATTTAAATTATATTTCAGTTCTTTATGCTATGCTCACATTTGTCCCTAAAAAGCAGAATTTAAGTCAGTGTGCTAAGTGCAGCACAATCCTTCCATTTGCAGCTGGGTGATTCTGTATGCATTGCTTGGAGGTCAGGCACTGCAGGCTGTTTTCAAAATTGAGTCTCATTCAGTACAAGGATTCATAGCAAAGCCCACTGGCTGCCACAGCAATAGTGTTTCCAAATGGATGTCATCCTACTAATCTGCTTGTAAAATTACTTTATTTCTTAGCGCAGTTGAAACATGTTATTTCAGGGTGTTCTGGGAAGTGATTTATATCATCCCATCCTACAATGCTTCAGACTGTTTTGTTTTACTAAAATCAATACTCTGTGTTTTAATAAAAGTGAACTAACTTGATGAGAAACTCTATTTTGGTAAGCAAAGTAGTAGGATCCTTTCACTCATATTTCTGTTTGATAAATGTTTCAGTTATCTTAGTTGCAAATAATGTCTGTGGACTTTTCCCATCTTTCCTTTTTAGCTCACTCTTTTAGCTGTTTTTAGCTGGCACTTGAGGAAGGGGGTTTCTGACAGTGGGCAGGGTTTTCATGAGCCGCAGAGCTGTTAGGCAGGCATGGGTTCTGCAGAGCACTAGTGTACCAGAGGCAATCTGCTGCAGCTGCAACCCTGCAGCAGAGCAAGGTCACAGCCTTTCCTGCAGGTGCGTTTGTAACTCACAGGTAGGTGTAGGTTGTCGGTGTTTCTCTCTGTGTATGTGGTGCACTCTTATGCTTTCCTTGGCGGGGCAGGTGCTCTGTAGGTGACTGTTAAAGATGTGTTAAAGGAGTCCAGCTCCTTCCCTGCGGGCAGCTGGTCCCTCTGGACCAGCAAGCTGGAGTGCTGGCATAAGGCCTATCTGGGGAGGAGCCATGGCTTTGCTGTGCTGTAGAGGCTGATTCTAATGTACCCCAGTCTCTCCTTCCCTATCAATAGACTGTTACAGCAAGCAGTGTCAGATCCATGGAGGTCAGACCTGCTAGTGAAGTTCCTGTTAGTTGTGCACAGGCAATTTTACAGCAGAATTATTCAGTAGAGGAGACAACATGGGTTATGAGGCATCTGACATCACAGACCTGCATCCAAGGCTGTGTCCTCCTTCACTTTTGTACTCTCTCCTAATCTCAGGAGTTACTTTTTTGAGCATTTTTGCAAGAGACACAGCATAGCAGGACCCGGACTGCAAGGCCACTATGTAGTTCTGTGGTTTCGTCGTCGTGATAGAGAAATAGTACCTCTGCTTCTAGAGATGGGAGGTGAAAGTTCACTGGAAAACGAGTCAGCAGTAAAGAGCAGAGATGGGCGCAGCAGCATGGATGGAGCTGGACCCGTGCTCTGCCTCTGCTTTCCTGTGTCATATTGAGGGCCCAGTTCTGACTAGTTTGCAGTTACAGGCAAGGGATACCAAGCTCACCCTCAGCTGATGCTCTTGGTTGTTAGGGCTGTGCTTAGGGTGACCCTCATGGTAGAGTCCTGATCTTCCACATCCCATAGCCACCCAAGCCTTGAGTTGGTGCTGGAGCAGTCGGATGGCTTTATGCTCTGGAAGAGTCCTGCCACCAAGAAGCAGTTGTGTGCTGCCAAGGTTCTACCACTTCGTGGTCTCTTTCTGACAGCAGTGTGTCTCTGAGTATGGGCCAGAACAACTGTAGTACAGGTTTTTAATCTCCTACAGCACATTGCAAAATGTCGTTGAGTTTCAGTATAATACAGAGTGGTTCTGATAAAATATACTATTATTTTGCAGTGGTTGTAGGATTAAAGACCACAGGATATTTATATTAGAATGAAATTATCTCATTAGAAAATAAATGGGGTAGTCTTTTATTTACAGAGAGTATATTGGGCTGAAATCAAACATTGATATCTCTTGTTACACAATAATTGACTGGTTTGTAGTTTTATTTTTAGTGTTCATTATTACATAGCTGATAGCACAACAATGAAAAGTACAGTTAAGTAATAGTGTACTTGAGAGTCATATTTCATTTCCTGTAAAATTTGCCTGGGTTTTTTTCATTCACTTGGATGAAGAACCAGAGACATTAAAGAAATTATTCCCATTTGTACAACTTTGACTCTTTTCTAAATTCAGTAATCTCTCTCTGGATTTTTGTCCAGTGTTTCAAATGGACTTGTTCCTTGCTTCCAAACAGTTCAGTCATTTTCTCGGGAATACAAAAACATGTGGTGTGCTATGTTCTCTGGCTTAAATAGACATGAAACAGAGAAAGAGAGTTGCGTTAACTCTGAAGTTGTTTTCCCCTCTAATAATTAGTTTGGAAGAAGAATCTAAATGCCTTGAGTAACTACTTTATTTAGATACTAAAGATAAACACTCCAGACTAAACTTTATTGGGCAGTTACAGTGGTAGTGCAGTGCCTTTACATTCAGTGGGACAGAAGAGTTATTTAATCTTTACTGCAGTGTAACAGCTCCACATTTGGTCTTACAGCATTATTTGGTCTTCTATATCCAATTATCTTCACGACGTGATAGCCTTCAAGGGCATCTGAGTCTTTTCTTAAACAAACAAGCAAGCAAACAAAAAAATAGTACTTGCATGCTCTCTGGCTTAATATTTTAGTCTAAATAAAGCATATCCTTGATGCAGTGTATTTCTTTCTGAATATCTGCATGGACAGCCTCTTCAGTTTTGTAAAAATAAATTATTGTGGTTGTCTGGTCTTGTTCCTGTATTAAACCTCTGTAAATTCTCAATCACTGCTGGCTGTCATCAGGGTCAGAACCGTATTTATCTGTGTCTGAAGCTGAGTGTGGTGTGACAGCATGTCAGGGCTCTTGTGCAGATGCCTTTCTCCCTGTGAGCGGATGTTTATACACATTTTGGATGTGTCCCCCTGAGAGTCTCAGTCTTTCTCCTGTGGCCAGGAGTGCTTGTTTATGGTGGCATTGCTAAAGTACAGATCAAATAAGTTTGCTTCATGAGCAACTATGTGCTTGTTGGGAGCGTGCAAGGGAAGCTTGGGCAGGAGAACCAGCAGAGGCTGGCATGGGATACTCGTCCATGTGGTCTTGCTCCTGTGCGACATTTGCATGGGTGTTCTTTATGTCTTGCAAACATGCCAAAGTTTTTTCCCGTCAATAACAGAAACTCACCACAGTTGTGCACAAGATGATAGCCAGAAAGTTCTTACATTGACAACATGGCAAGTATAAATATTTGAAGTCAGTTTCTTCTTTTCTCTGATTGCAGCCGATGTTTTCTGTTACACCGAGCTTAGCCACCAACACATCAGCCACCTTCAACCCCTATCTGGGGCCCGTCTCCCCAGGCTTGGTCCCAGCGGAGATCCTGCCTACTGCCCCAATGCTGGTGACAGGGAACCCTGGTGTTCCGGTTCCTGCCGCTGCTGCTGCTGCTGCCCAAAAGCTAATGAGGACAGACAGGCTGGAGGTAGGAGCCAATATGTGTAACTTACTCTCTCACAAGTTGTATCATTTATTATGTTTCCTAGATATAAAATACTTTTTGTGTAAAAGAAAATAATGTAGGTTTTACTTCAGCTGATAATACCGAATCTTGGTAGCAGGTAAGGATGGGAAGTGACTGAGTGATCATACAGTAAGTTAATGCATGTGTTTCTGCTTCTGACCTTCCACTACAGAAAGAAGTGGAAATACTGAGCCCTTTTAGGAATAGCCATGGCAGCAGTGAGAGCGCCTCAAAACTGTGTTAATGTATGCCCAGAAGGTGTTAATGTATGCAATGTTGGGGGTCCATGGGCATGGGTACTGAGCACCAGGAGCAGTGCAAAGGCAGAGCTTCAGCTGGCTGGGTAAAAGGTGACTTTCAGCCTCTCTCTTAGGTTCTCTCTGGACAGATGGTGCTGGCACTGCCTCACCAGCCTCCCACACCCAGCTTATCATCCTTGCTACAACCCTGACAAATGTTAATGCTCTCTAGCTGGTGCTCTCCCATGCCCTCAATCTTACTTATCTGAAAGGCCTGACAGTGTTTTCAGCACCTTATCGGCGCTGCAGCAGCTTGGGTGGTGAGCCAGTGACATGCCACCAGCTGCCATGTGCTTGGGGCATGCCTGCAAGCACAGCCTGTGTGTGGGCACTCATACCCTGGTAAGGTCTAGTGGTTAAAAGGCAGTGATGAGCACGTGGGATGATCCACTGTCACCCCAGTTGTTTGTTGGACATGGCAGTGTGTTAGGGCATGCACTGCCTGCAGGCTCTCCCTGTAGCAGCTGCTGGTGCTCTCCCTGTCTGGCATGCACAGCAGCCAGCATCAGCTTTGATCAGCAGTGGAGAGAGACGAGTGTTGCTGTGACCCATACCTGCAGCCTCAGCCCTCATGTTCTGCCCTCAGTCCCCACCTCACTGGTCTGTGCTCAGTGCTAGTTTCTCTGTGGCATTGGTGCAGCAGCAGGTTGTGAGTTCCTTGCAACATCTCTGCATGGGAAGGGTGTGAAGGCTTGGTGTGAGCGGGTTGTTCTGCTCTTGGTTATGGTCTGTGAACTCAGGGAGCATAATGGGAGGAGCAGAAAGGATCTCTGTTTCACAGTGCGTCTAGTTGTAACTGTAATGCTTTTCTTTCTGCCCATGTGTCTGCATTAACAGGGATTAACTCCCCTTAGAAGGAAAATTAATTCCTTTTTGTTAGTTACTTTTTTGGCTGACAAGCTGCTGCTCAGAACACTGCAAGTTGGGAGGAGCGTGGAGAGTCATCTGGCAGTAAGCATTTCCCGCTGCTACGGTCACTATTCTGAGACTTCACGTCACCACAAGTTCCCCTTCTGTGGGATCGCATCATTTCCCTTTTTAGAGATGTTTTCTCCAAGGAGAGCGTACCCCGAAGCATGGTCAGGTTACAGGAGAGGCAGCCACACTTTGCTGAGTGCTGATGCGTGGGTGGCTGTTTGGAATCACCAAGGGATGTTTTTCCTTTGAGGACTGTGTCTCACAACGGATACCTGCCAGAAGTGGATTAAAACTGAAATGCAATTAGATAAATTCATAAATAAATCATGCTAGATTTGGAAATCAGTACTGAGGACACCAATAGCAAGAAGCCCTTTGGTTCACAAAGTCACGGTCAGCTGCTGTGTTTGATTGTGCTTCCACCTCTGTGGAGGCTGTGGTGCTGGTCAGTGGTGTCGGGGACATGTGGGCTCAAAACCTTTCTGTTGATAAGCAAGAGCAGGATGTACCTGAGGTCTCTGAGCACAGCTCTGACTGGGGCCAGGAAAGCAAGTATGTTCGTGGGAGCCCAAGAAGGAGTGCGCAGGGGCACTTCTTCATGTGGTGCCTCCAGGGCAGACCTGGTGCTGACTAGCACTCTATGACCAAAATGCACAAGGAGCTGATAAAACCTGGGACTTCACATGCAGGATTTGGGCTTCTAGATGCTTGTATTTTTTCTCTTTTTATAGCTATTTTGCGAAGTGATACACTGCTGAGCCAAACTCCTCTGCGCGAGAGGAAGTTGTGAGGGTGTTACTCTCACAAAACACTCAGGGCACAGTCTGCAGTAAAAAATGATTTATCAATTAGGGAAAACCAGCAGAACCATCTGATGCCAGTAAAATTTAAAAAAAAAAAAAAAACAAAACACCAAAACACAAAAGGTGTGTGGTCTTGTCTTGGATTTGCATGGAAAAGAAGATAATGGCCTTAGAAACTCCTGAAAGAAAATGCAGAATTTGAGTGCCTCTTTTGTCACCTTTCCTGGTGAAATGGCACTGTGCAAGGATTCCTTTGAGAGCAGACTTCATTTGCTGCCGGAATTGCTTTCGTGCAGAAACGTGCTGGGTCCCTGCGTTCTAGCTGCGCTCGTGCAGCACCACACCCCACGCCCGGAAGAGCTTTCAGCTGTGCTGGGAAGGCAGGACCAGCCCTCGTGGGCTTGGCTCATGGATAGAATGTGGTCGATCAGGGCATGCACTTCTCAGCCATGTTCTCCAAGTGAATAAGGTCCCAGCTCATCAGGACCCAGCAGCCTTCCCTGGGGTAGTTGCTTTTATCTTGATGGGTTCTACTGTAAGAGATGAATTTGTCCTTGGAGGACGGCTGTCCCAGTCCTGTCTTCCTAGCAGGGCCCTTCCCTTGGCTCTGCTCTAGCCATTGCACCATGTAGATAACTTTAGAGAAATCCAGCTTCTGCTGCCCTTTAAACTGCTTTTTATTTTGACTGGGATCAGGAGCACATCACAGAATCATAGAATGAATCACATCCAGGTTGACCCACCAACTCTGCAATTCCACACCATGATGCTGTGTTCCAAAATCAGTATCTCTCTGTTGTGGGGAGAGGATGTCTTTTTCCCCTTAGCAAATGAGTTCAAGTAGTGAAATATGTAGGTGAGAAAATAATTTGCTAGTACTTGCCAGTATTGGTCATTTGATCTGGAGTATCCAGATTTAGTATAAAAATACCAAATAAGTACATAATTTCTGTGAACAGCAAAACATCTTAATGGACTTTATGGAACTGCAGAACTGGTTTGAGAGATTTCGCATGGTCTGGTTGTTAAGTCTCAGAGAAGCCAGCATGTGTCCACCTGCTCTTTAAGTTAGGTTATTGCTGTCAGTATTGTCATTTGTTACGACATGATTACATAGCTTTATAAGGCTTAGCTTGCTCTCCCTTGGAATGAACTGTCCTTCAGCAAAATAACCACTGTGATGTTAGCATCTAATCTTGGAATATGATTTGTTCTGCTTAGAATTTTAAATATTTATTTTCAATTATGTACTCTGGCATAAAGTAAGTTAGTACACTTGTTTTGCGATACTGAATCAGACTGTTCCACAATAAAACCTCTCAATGCATGTACCTGGGATTTTAAGAAAAGCAGGCAGACAACACAAATCTATCTGGTGGTGTGCCTGGTCTCCTGAATTAATATGAATATTCATAAGATAAGGTCAGTGACTGTGACTAGCAGTAGGATTGATTTCATATGTATTTGGACTGTGGTGCCTGTACAGATAGCATGCAGATGTTTGGGTGTCCAGTGCATTCAGCCACTCCCATAAGGAATCTGGATCTCAGGGTGGAAATTTCATGGGTTGAGGCCTTTCCTTCAGCTTTCCTCACACTCCTTTCCTGCCAGAAATATCTTGAGCAAAAGCGTGGCTCTTTCAGTGAACAAGAAGAAAAAGGTAGGGAAGTGAGAGAGAAAGTAATTGCCTAACCGCTTTATTTAAAATACACGTGTTTATATATAAATGCCATCATTTTCTATTAGAAGTGTCCAAGAGTCAAAAATTACCACAACTATGCTGCTGTTTCCTGCTTATTTCATATATATCATTTTTTTCCAGAAAGAAGCAGCTTAGAAGTGCCTGGAGACTTTTAGATCCTGGGTAATCAGAAAATCTGACCTAATGGTGCCATTTGCTTAAACGTTTGGAACATATGGGATAACAATATGCGCATTTTGATAAATTCTCTTCAATGCAGAGGAGACAGGAGGGGTGACTTACCCTGGAAGGGCAGGGATCTCAGCTCTGTTGCCCGTGTCCCTCTGGCCAAAGTTCTGTACAGCTTCTGGGTGAGCAGTGCAGGACCTCTGCCATAGGTGTGGTGACACAGTGGTGGGTTCCCCACCAGTGTTGGCAGCTTAAATCTGAGCAGGGCAGTCAGCATAAACGAAGACCAAAGTTCAAACAAGTTAAGTGTATTGTAACAAATCAGTAAGATGGCAGCAGTAACTCAGCTTTTTTGCCAGCAGGCCAGAGACCCACAGGTGTCTCTTCTGGTTTATGTGTCTGAGCATACTAAGCTGAAAATTACGGTAGTAATTACAGAGCTGTTAATAAATAACTAAATGAAAGTTCTCCAGATCTGAAAGACCAGGCAACATACCATACTTCTGTGCCTCTCTCTGCTCAAGCAGTTGAGTGAAATATTGCTGTATGCCCGTGGCAAAAAAAAAAACACTGCCATTTTCAGTGACTGCTTTTAAGTAAACAAGATTGGAAACATTCTTGCTTACTGTCACAGTAGTTGAAAAGCCATTGCTGGTCACACTCATTAGAAGGACTGGCAGTATTATGGTTTGTGTCTGACTGCTGTAAACCATCGTTCAGAGATCTGCTTAGGAACACTGAGAGCAAGCCATTCATCACCTTAGCTACTGCATGACGGCTCTGTGAAAATTGGCTCTGGATGTGACAAAGATTATCTCTGCCTAACTATTGCAGCTTTCTGGTCATTCTTTGTTTTTCAGCTATGGTAAAATTAGCTTATCTGTGGATGCATTTTTTTTCTCTTGGTATACAGAGATACTTTTATATATATGCACTTATTTACATCATCTTTGTGTTATTAATGGAGTAATAACACAAAGTAGAGTCAATGAAATAGTTCTTGCTTACCATGTGGAGTGGTTTTGAGACCTTAGTTTTGTGGATCACCACTACAAGACAGATCAAAGACAGTCAGCTGACATCAGTTGCATCCTTTCTGTTGAGAGGAAAGGGCTTCAGTTTACTTCTAGACTGCAAACAAATAATCAAAGGAAATCATCCTTTTTGGTCTGTTTGGGAGGCCTGTGTTTGGCTAGGAAGCAGTGGCCTGTGACCCAGAAAGTATTCTGAGACGATGAAAGAGAGAATACTGTAATGCAGATGATGTGGCTGACCAGCCCAGCACAGGTCTAATGGGGCAGCACGGATGTGACACTCCATTTGGACTGAGAGTGAGCGGGAGAGAGACCAGGAGTCCTGTGTGAGCAGGGGTGGTGGTCTCACACAGCAGATACCAGAAGAATTGTGATTCTGATGGCTTAGGAAGGCTCTACATTCTTCCCAGTCACTGACCTGTCTCATTTAGCTCTGCTGCAAATACACACCTGGAATCTTTGTCACTGCATGGAAAAAAGCTATAAATAAAGTCATGCTTGAATGATGCTGAGCAAGTTGATGTTTCCTGTGAAGGGTTCACAAATGGCATTGTTCTTGTCCTTCGGGGATGCTGTTTCATAATTTTTAGGCGATGGGTAGCTGGTACTCAAAGCAGTGCAGGGGTTAAAAAGCAGATAGAGCACTAGCATGGATGGAAACCAAATAATAACCAAATTTGGTTTGTTGCAGGGATCAAAGCCAGGGTTCTTGAGGAAATACTGATGATCCAAGCTCATGGGCACCCACCTTGAAAAGGAAATTCCATCTACTAAAGTGGTTTTATTTTTACACAAACTTGCTTTCTTTTGTCCCCTTCTGTTTCTTATAGCCTTTGAAAAACTAAAATGACGAATGCATTTTTTTTTTGTGATTGTGAGGAGCTGACGGTGAAATGCAGGGTTTGCAAGGTGTGTGAAGAGGGAGCTGCTGTTTGTCGCACGGGTGATGAGGGTCGTGTCTGCACTGCTGGTGGTGGCTGCAGGTCTGGGAAGGCTCTGTGCTTTTTCCAGCCGGCCTGGAGTCCCTGTACCGGCAGACGGGTTACTGCAGGGGATACCTTCAGCCGAGCGGATTTCTTGGTGCCATTTCTAATTCCTTCAGCTTTGTTCGGCTGCTGACACACGGCGGCGGTGTGGCAGCGGGAGCTGTGGCCGCTGTGGCTGCAGCCTCTGCTCTTTCTCTCCGCGCTAATCCGCAGGGCAATTGCCGGTCAGCCCTGGCGAGGCCGCCACCACCACTACGGGTTTTGGATTGCCCTCTTGTGGCAAATTTCCGGATGGTGGCAGGCGGTGCTGTACTGTACATCCCATGGGTGCAGCTTACTCCCTGGCACGGGCATAAAGCGTCTGTCCGGTGGGGCTGCTCTGGACAGCCATGCAGTCCTCCTTCCAGAACCTCTGGCCAGTCAACTATTGCATCGAGTCTTGCTAACTTGGTCACAGCCAGATCACAGTGGAGTGTGACCATGGCTAGCCACAGCATGTTTCTTCAAAAAACAGGAAAAAACTGGAGGGCAGCAAAGTACGAGCCAAAATAGAACCTGCTGTGTGATTGGCTCATGATCCTGGTGGGTTTTGATGCTCTGACATCAGAACTGGCCTTAGAGCGGTGTCTGTGCTGGAGAGCCAAGCCCACCATCCCACCACTGCTGTGTTCCGTGGTGAGACAGGCACTCGTTCTTGCAGCACTCTCACAGATGTTCAGAAATCCTGACTCTGCTTCAAGCTGTGCCTGCAACACCCATCACCCAAGTTAAGCAACTTTCTTTCCTGGTGCCACAGGTATGTCGAGAATACCAGCGTGGCAACTGCAACAGGGGAGAAAATGACTGCCGGTTTGCTCACCCCGCCGACAGTGCAATGATCGACACCAACGACAACACGGTCACTGTCTGCATGGATTACATCAAAGGGAGATGCTCACGGGAAAAGTGCAAATACTTCCACCCTCCTGCACACCTGCAAGCCAAGATCAAGGCTGCCCAGTACCAGGTCAATCAAGCTGCAGCTGCCCAGGCAGCAGCGACTGCAGCTGCCATGGTAAGTTTGGATAACACCTCTGGAATTGAAGTTTGTTGATGATAGAAAATAATTGATGTGTAATAGCTATTCTTGCTGGAGGGGGGTGCGTGTTCTCAGAGTCCTAGCCACTACATGATGCAATGAGCTTTCTCAGCATGTGGTGCCAGATCTGCTCTTAAGTAGTTTCAGACCGTTAAGGTGTTTCACTAATTTTGCCTGCTGATGTACAGAGTATCTATATGTACATATATGTGTGCATACATGTGTGCGTGTCTGTACGTGTGTGTGCATATATGTATATATAGTTTATTGTATGTTTGTGTGGGTAGATGTGTATCTATCTAGTTGCACGGATAGATAAACCTGTATTTCAGTTACCGTAAGTCCACGTCTGTAGAGACTTAGTTTGAAGTCAACCTTACTGTGTTAATGCTGTTCATAGCCCACTTCCCTGTCCCCTACCTGAGGACTGTCAGCAGCTCTCACTAGGCACTAGAGCAAACCTCCTAGTTGTAGCAACCAGATGTGGAACTGCTCAGGGAGTGGTGTCCTAGTGAGGAGCGGACAGCACCCTGAGGAGGACCCTGGTGGCACATTGTCCTGGCTGTGCTCAGCCCATGGGGGTGTGGGAAGAGGAGCACAGCAGGTGTGCTGGGGCGCGGTGGCCAGGGCGAGCAGGAGCAGCGGTGCGAGGCGGTAGCCACAGGCTCCCGGAGGCACTCCACTGCCGGCCAGCACGGGTGGTGAGCCAGTGGCCAGTTGTGGGGAGCCTCATCGGCGCTCCTGCGTAGCCCTGAGTGCCCCGCGCCTCACCCGCCTGCCCGCGCGGGGCCGCCTGCCGGCCCCCCGTGCATGCCTAGTCTTGTTACCGTTGTACACGGCATCCGGTGATTTGTTTTTATTTGTTTTTTCTCACCTACCCAAATGCACTGCTGCCCCCATGATGCACCTCTGCTTGCTGTTTATGTTAATGCGCTTGACCCCACTGGCCATTGCCATCATGTGCTCGCTGCCTGCTAATTAAGACTCAGTCGGCTGTCAAATCACTGAAGCGACCCCTCGAGGCAACCTTTGACCTGGTACTATGACCTTTCACCTTTTAGCTTGGCATGTAGCTGTATTGTAGAGTTGAGTTTGGGGTTAATGTGTAGAAACTGAATATCCCGCTTTCCCTCCCTTACCCCTGGCCAGAGGCGAGGGGCGGCCAGGCTGGACCAGGCCCTAGGGCAGGGCTCCAGACCCCACCGCCCCTGCGCCCCACTGGCCCCCTGCCATCCCCTTCCCTCTCCTCCCATCCCCCTGTCCGTCCGTCCATCCCGTCCCATCCCCTCCCCAAGGGTGCCATGCGGGCGGCCGTGGCGCAGGGCCAGCCACAGGCGCAGGGTGCGTTGGCATGGCTTCGCGGCGCTGTGGCGCGGAGGTGGCCTGGGGGTGCCGGCATGCAGCGCGCGCTCTGCATGCCCAGGCAGGCGCTGGGGCCCGGGGAGTGGGTAGTCGCCAGCAGCCCTGCCATCTGCTCCGGACGGTGACTATTAACATTGCTTCTACGTGTTGATCCTCATGGAGCTAGCAGTGCTGCTTCTCCCTACCCCAATAGCCTCGCTCCTTATCAAAACCCTGAAGCTTTACAGTAGCATAATATTTCCACCAGTTCCTATAATGTGTGGCTCCAACACATTACCTGTGCCGCTGTAATGGTAGGCTAAAGTAGTGCTCCCTTGTAAAGCTTTTACCTTGCCTTTTATTTGGTAGTTAAGTCTGCTATGCTGCTTGCTTGCTCATGGATAAACATGGTGCTGCCTGTTTTTTTGCCTTCTACTGATATTTCTTTTTTCCTTTCTCTCTTCCTTTTCTTCTCCCTCCTGGGGGGGGGGGGGGGGGGGGGGGGGGGGGGGGGGGGGGGGGGGGGGGGGGGGGGGGGGGGGGGGGGGGGG
>JASSUY010029946.1:0-25699 GCA_032466535.1 Forpus xanthops
CAAACTTAAACAGGGGAAGTTTAGATTGGATCTGAGGAAGAAATTCTTTACTGTTAGAGTGGTGAGGCACTGGAATGGGTGCCCAGGGAGGTTGTGAATGCTCCATTGCTGGTGGTGTTCAAGGCCGGGTTGGACACAGGCTTGGGTGGCATGGTTTAGAGGGAGGTGTCCCTACCCATGGCAGGGGGAGTGGAACTGGATGATCTTAAGGTCCTTTCCAACCCTAACTATTCTACGATTCTATGATTCTACATCTGTTTTTTTCTTGAAGAGACAATATGTCAAAATACCTTTTTCTTCCTGACTCCTAACATGTTTTACGAACATGTAGTTAAGATATCAGAGGTTTGTTTTATTCAAACAGAGGATGACAGGCAGAGCTCCCCAGAATAGGGAAATAACTGCTGAAATAACTGTTTCGTATTATATGGCATGGTGATGGCATCCAACCTCCGCATATCCAGCAGCAGAGTTCAGTTTGAATACGTACCCTTAGACCTCAACCAGTCTACTTTTTCTTCCTTACGCACCCACACAGCGCTCGACTCTTGCTCTGATGGCCTGACCAGGTATCAACATGCAACTAGCCCACTCCTCAAGCATGATCCAGACTAGAGCAGCAGCTCCAGGCAATAGGCATCAGGTCCAGCTACTCAGGAAGTGCTTGCCAGACAGACAGCCATGAGTCATCTCCCTGGGAGGAAGACCCCAAGGACCTAATCCAGTCAGACAAATGGAAACTGGAATCAGTTGTTAGAGGGAACATTAGTGGGTTAGAAAGCAAAACCAAAAAACCCTACAGAGCTCACAACTACCAAAAATCAGTCTCCAGAAGATCTCTCCAGGAGGTTTCAATTAACAGATAAAATTAGAACAGTACCATTTGGTGCAGTAGGTGGTGACCAGACACCAAAGTATTTTGGCAGATATTCTCGCAGCTCCAGAAGAACGCTGTCGCAACAGTCAGAGTCATAAACCTGAAATAAATTAGGAAGGGGTGGAGAGATCAGTTTAAAACATTCATTTTATACTTCAAATCGTCCCATAATTATAATTTCTTAGTCTTTGTTTTCATATGTTTAAGATTTCTACTTTGCATTTAAAAAACATACAATATGAAGATGATAATTACCATAATCCAACATAAATGAATTGTATACCTTCTTTCAAATTTAAAAGTGGAAAAAAATGTATCAAGTCTAAGACTGATTTATGGCTTCACTTGTGTAAAAATTCTAAACCGTAATTGTTAACATCAAAGCCTATTTATCAAAAAGGCTGTTTTCCCATCCTGGATCCAAGACTGAATAGGATTACTACATAGTGTCATATACCTGAAGCTCTTTTAAGTTATATCAAGTAAAGCATATAAACTCAGCCTGGATAGTATTCCCTCATTTCCTCCAAACTAACTCATCCTCTAACTCCATCACACAGAAAATGCACAACTCAGATATATTGCTTTTCATTTGCTTTAACGCTTCCAACAATTTTTGCAGCTTCTGCAAGAAAACCAAGTCTGGGTATATTCCTGAAGGAATAAAACTCCAGAGAGTTAAAACAAAGCCTTAGATACTATCATCTACAGAAACTCATGACTGCCACCAGCTTGCAGTGTTAAGAGGGTTTCAAAACCATTCCCTTGACCAGATTCCCCCCACCCCACCTCACCAGAAGATCTAGTTATAGACTTAGGGGAGAGCCTACAGCATGGTTCAATATGCTTGGCGAACTAAGAGATCTATATCCACACAAGTACAGGTTACAATTATTATTGCTGCATTTAGGAACCATCCCATCCTAATCGCCTTGCAACAATCCCAGTTCTGATGCTATCAGACTCATGTCCTGTTCTGCAGCACCTGCACAGCAATACCCACAGACTCTGCACACCAGTGACCAGGCCAAGCCAACAGTTCTGCTTTCACTTCAGCACACCATGCACAGGAGTGCAGTCAGAGCCAGCTGCAAACCCAGAAGCAATGCAAAAAAATATTAAGGTATTAACAGAGCTCTGAAAAGTTGGCTCAGCTAGTTGCTTTGAGATCCACATTTAACTATGCTTGGGGAATATCTAGTGATGGAAATGACAAAGGGTAGGTATTGCAAAAGACATGCCTTACGCATTGTGGTATTAACACATCTAGGGAGGAAGAAAAAAAAAAAAAAAAAGCCAGACCTGAAGTCCAATTATTATTTTAGAGCATCAAGGCAAGCCTCAGCTACGATCACTGATGTCATGTAACTCTAGACACAGCCTCATGCAGCAGCAGAATGTTAGTCAGTGCTGGTTTGTGCTATATTTAGGTTTCATCACAGAAACCTCAAACTGGGCGAACTCAAATCACCAGTGCACTTCAAACACACAGTGTTGTTCCATAGCCCTTTAGGCATATTTAATAGGGAGCTCTCCAGAGTTTGTAACAGCCACAACTCTGACACCTTTATGTAAGCACTCTTACAGGGTAGTGACCAGGAAGACAGTGATACAACCAAACCCACATTGACTTTTCATTACAGCATTTAAGTTGAGCCATTCACTTAACTAACTCATAGTATAAAACCCATTTTAAAGACCCTAAAGAAAGGGCTGAATCCTCAAGGCTCAAACCACACAAGTACATGCACAGCATGATATAACATACTGACATGCACCTACCGCCACACCCTCTACCACCATGGTAGCTATCTTAAGCATACCAAAGTTGCTGGGCGTGTATCTTATAAGTCACAGTATCACATCACAGGGCAGTGACCTCTTTTCACAAATCCTAGTTGCGGCAAGCTGGCGCAACCTCCAAGATCTACAGGTAATTGTACATGTAGGCCTACTTTTCTTTCACATTAATATGGTATGGTGATACTCTTGTGCTCCAAGCCAAAAGAACTCCCCTGTCCCCTGGGATCAGTGGCTGCTGTTTGTTTTTATTTACGCAACATTTCTTTGGTGAAAGAAACACCTTCTTCTAAGGTGTTGCCAGCAGAAGACAGTGCTTTCCCAGAAACCTGCAGTGTAGCTTGATTATACTAGTTTAAGGAAGAACAAAAAATTAAGGGTGGGAGAGAAGAGAGAGAAAAAGATTAGTACCACCGAGATGCTGAGGCAGAGACTCATTCACTGCTATCATTTGGAAGACAGTTCACTGCTCCCCACTGTACAAAAGACTGTTTCCGGGCCAGGAGTCCAGCACTGACTGGCAGAATTACTTCATGCTGTGGGTATTTTCACACATATTTTCAAAGTAGTACAAAGCCAATTTTCACTTACTGTGGTAGTTTATTAGCATAACACCTCGTCACAAAGACACGGAACCACATTGCATCCAGCACAAATACTCTTTTCCCGGGTGAGTTTAAGCAGATCTGTGAGGTACCAAACTATCATGCAGTACCACAGTCTTTACATGGAAGCAAATACATATACTTAGGTAGGAGAGGAGAGAGATGGAAGCAACAAGCACAGCAGATGAAAAGAAACACTGAATGTAACAGGAAAAAAAAAAGTAGAAAAAGAACAGGCAAAAATAATAAGAATTCATTTGTTTAACCTACTGGTAAAAAAGTCAGGAGACCACTTCCAATTTTTAGGAGATAGTACTCTTGTTTTGATTCACTTTCTAATCACTAATCTAAGACAATTAAACCTTGTGACTTAGCAAGTAACATGGAGTATGCTTATGTGCATTTCAAACAGTAGGATACAATAAAGATATTCAGATTATTTATAATGGTGTGTAACAGCCCAAAGTCAACACCAAATGGGGAAAAGACCTCCAAGAGTGGTATCTTCCAAGTAGTCTAGCCTTTAATATGCTGGTATCAAGACATTTTAAATAGAAACAAAACTCACAGTAATGCATTGTTCACTACCATCATTCAGCATAACTACGTGCGTAATTTCTGTCTCTCAAGAAGTTATTTTGCTCCCACAAACAGTAATGAATTCCCCTCATCAGCTTGACATAACATACAAAGCACTTATTTGACCTTAATATAGACTTCATTTTCTCCCTGTAATATATTTGCATGTCAAACAAGAATAAGCACTCAGTTAATAAAGATCAGAGGAAGTCATTTGGTGCAGGCAAAGCAACAAAACCAGACATTTCAGGAATTGTACTCCTTCATATGCAGGAAAACCATTTCTGCTCATTAGAGCAAGGCCTTATAAACAGCACCCACACCATAAGCATTTTTTCCCATTTCATACAACCTGCAAGCTACACATTCAGATGTAATTCAGAATGCCAAATATAAATGTATACATCACAAAACCATCCCTAAAATTACACAGGGTATTAACTGTGCAGCTCATGCCCTGAAAGGTGACATTACCAATACTGCTGAAAAACTCATGGAAGAGACAGGTTATCATTTATCCCAGGACAACCTTTAGAAAGAAACTATTGTATTTTTGCTTATACCAGCAATATTCCAAGCTCATTTCAAGAAGCTGCACTTTCTTTCAGTGTAAAAACATGTCTATTTTTCCAGCATACACTTAAAAATGTAAGTTATTTCTGCTTTACTGGTAACTGTACCAGTTCTGAGGCTATCAGACTCATGTCCTGTCTCTCAGACCAGCAGCAGCTGCACCAGCATTTTCATCCAACAAATCAAGAACTGCAAAACAATTCAATGTCAGCTCAGCCAGGAGAGATATCCCTTCTACGTATCACAGGCTACATTATTCCAACAGTACAAACTGGAGACACAAAATGTAATAACTTGGGCTTAAAAGCAAGTAAACAGGATGTTGACATCTGGAAGGCTCACAACATAACCATTACAAATCACCGCAACTAACTCATAGGAAGAATATGCCCCAGATATGTCCTGAGGCAGCTCAGATAGTCTAATAGACACTATGAAGTCATAATTTCCAGTTACTCAGGACTTTTTAATTCTGAAACAAATTTACCATCCCTTAGTTTTTAATCCAAAGTACACTCTGTTTGTTTTGGTAAGTCTGATCCAAAGAGATTCATCTGTTTTTTAGTGAAAACAGGAGCTGCTTGGGAGAACAGGAATGTTCTTTTCCGTACTTAAAGCAGCACAACATTTAGGGTTTTTTGTTTGCTAAAGACCAGCTAATCACATAAATCACAAAAGGAGAATAAAACAAATGTTTAAATTTTATCAGGAAACTAGTTCTGGCAGTACAGACCTGTCTTTTATTGTCTTGATGAAAAAATACCATACTGACAAAAATGCAGTCTGAAGAGAATCTTCTAAGGTACACAAAATAGTTGATTTGAAAGAATACATATTTTATATTTGAATTTATTTTAAACCTGTTTAAGTAGGAAACCTTAAATGCCAGAATAGGCATGTCAGTCTGAAACATCACCTTTTCTTATTGCCAGCAATCATAAAGGGTCCCTTAAAAGCAGAAGCACTATGGCTTGCAGAGTCTCAGCATACACAACCAGCTACCAACATCAGGCAGAGAGTTCAGCTTCCAATATGTTTTTCGGAGGGGGTCTTGAGGGGTGGCGAGCAGTACATAAGCCATGTCCTCAAAATTAGCAAATGCAAGATTTACAGATGATAGTGCAACCTTAATTTTGTCTCCCAATGTGTACGCATTATATTAGACTTTAATTACCTGAGCGCACACTGCATTTCCCTCCAGACTCCTACATCACCCAGTTACACCAGGCAAGTACAAGGGCCAAAAAAAATGAGGTTGGAACAGCAGCTGTGATTTCACAAACTTGTAACTGCTTGGCTTTACAACTCAAATAGATTCTTTTTTCATAGTACCTCCATCATGGTCTGACTTGTGAGTGCCCACAGTATTTGTTTCCACAAATATGACTGGAATTGAGTCAGCTTTCCCTACATTCAAACTCTCTGATACCAGAGTAACTCCAAAAGATAAATATTTGTGAATGCTGTTATACTAAATGCTATTATACTGAACTGCATATTTTACTAATACATCGATTATACTACACATGAAATCGTAATCATTATTCTCACACGTACAGAAAAACAAACAAACAAACAAAAAGTCTTAAAGCAAATCGGAGTATATTCTCACAATCTGATCACATAATGGATTTTCAAGTAAGAATGGTGCACACTTGTGACAATCACATTGTTCTTCCAAGTATCAGGGGGAAAAAAAACTATAGCAGAGTTAGCCATTTCACCTTCCAAAAAAAATGAAGGCTGTGAAAATAACTTCCAAAAATCTCCCAAAGAGTTACTTATTTGGTCATGTTTATCAACCAGTGATTCTCTAACAATGCCAAAAAACAGTAAGTCTTATTTCATCCACTTCCACATGTTTATGTAGTCAAATTTAGGCTGACTCTAGAGCAAGATTTGCAGCCCCAAGCATGGAATCATCTTTACAAGAGGCAAAGCAAACTCTGACCCATTTCTGAGGATGTGGCAGAGCTTCAAAACTTCAACAGACAGAAGAAAAAAAAAAAA
Source organism: Forpus xanthops (assembly GCA_032466535.1). Lineage (NCBI taxonomy): Eukaryota > Metazoa > Chordata > Aves > Psittaciformes > Psittacidae > Forpus > Forpus xanthops. Next base: position 6,445 of record JASSUY010029946.1, read on the forward strand.
AAAATTAAAAGGCAGCAGTCAAGCACAGCCATTACAGCAATGCTGAACAAATAGCACAGTGGAGCTGCATGTGAACAGCTACAGGAGCTGCAGGCACCATACACAAGTCACTCTGAAACAGTCAGAGGTAAGTTTGATAGAGACAGACGGATGCAGCCCCTCTTTTTTTCTAACAACCACTTACTGCAGAGGCAAGACATGTAAGTATTCTGAAAGACATAAGTAGGCACCTGACGCTGCCCTATCACATGCAAAAAAGGTTGTATACCTCTTCACAGGACAGAAAATTCTCATCTTTCATTCCACAAGACTTCTGGGCAACTAAAGATTAACAACAAAGCAAGTTTAAACCATTTCCTTTACTCACATCCCCCCACAACTAAACAAGATATCCAGGTGAGGACTGAGCAGGGCAGTGGGCATCAGGACATTCTTGGTCAAAATTGGAAAATTACAAGATTATGTTTCATCAGGAACCTCCTGCCACAGAACTGAGCTTCAATCTTGCCTAGGTTCACAACTCAGCAGCACAATCTGATCTTACATTCAGCTTCAGCTGTGCAGAGCCTTCCATCAGCTTCAGAGCAATCTGAATCAAAGATTATTCTCCTTTCAGGATATGCAACAAAGCCAGATCCCTCAAGTACCACTATCACCTGTTAAGCAGTCTCCTAAGTAGGTTATGAGACTCTTCGGTGAATATAGTCCAAAAATACATGGTAAACTGCACATCAAGGTCTCTACTCCAGAATGTACATTCTTTTGGCTCAGTTATGTCAATGTGAGTTATGATAGATTGGAACAGAGTTCACATTAGGCACTCTCCACTAGAGACCAAAATAAAGAGAATCTAGCCTAAAAAAAAAAAAAAGCCTAAAAAAAGACATACTACTGTTTGTCATCTGATAAGGAAGTTTCAATTTTAACACATAAATACTTCGCCCATTCTTACTATTCTTCCTTCTTAGCTTGACAACATTTACCATTCACCCAATAGAACTGCAGTGAAGCTGTCCTCAAGTTACCCATTGCAAAAACTCAAGCTACCAGCAGTCAGAGATACAGCAAATTTCAAAACAAGTCAAGTTGCTTTGCCAGTTCATACCTCCTTTGAAGAAATATGGTACAACCAGTTCTCATCTATCTTTACAACTTCTGTGCCAAAGACAGTTCTGTTACTGCAATGGATGAAGTGGTGCAACAGGAATGCTGCTTTGCATTTTAAGGAAAGACACGGACCTGGTCAGAAACCACCACCTTGACACATCCAAAACCTCACTGATGTAAAAGCAAGTTGAACAAAGACAGCAGCCAGAGTGTTTTCATACAACTTGCTGCTCCAAGATGATGGGAGTTTTTTTTAAAGCAACTCCAACTATTCAACAGCTATCAAAAGCTCCTCTGCCAGCAACAGGCTACACTCTGTGATGAGAACACTTGACATGACATGGCAACTAGTAGTAATCCTTCTAAAAAACCAAATGGATGAAGAAGAATAGCACCTACTAAAAGTAATTTTAGTTGATGGCTTATGATTCTGGGTAAGTATGCAATAGCTCCTTCCACAAGGACAAAAAATAACACCCCAAAAGCTATTCTCATATTTTCTACTGAAATAGAGGGGGTTTCTGCTGTTCAATAAGATACACTAACATCAAAATACAGACTTTTTTTTTGTTGTTTGCTTTGAATAATCAACTCTTTGGAGTCCCACCTACTTTTTTGTTTGTGCAAAACTGGAAGTTACATAATCAGCTGTGCGTCTACATGTTTATTTTACTCACCAGTCTGATGGACAAGCATACTGGCTTTTGCTTCCCAAACCTGAAAACAACCTTCTTGCCCGCCACTGGCAAGGAAGGAAAGAAACAAGGCTAAAATGTGTTAGAAAACATGGGCAAAAGAAACCAAAAAAGAACAGTAATAATACCACTGAGAAACCTTAGGAAGACTTCGATCACTGTTTGCTCCTGTAAGACAGAGAAAAAGTCTGGGTAACTGGATTCTGTTACACTCAGACACGGTAAGCCAAGTAATTTGTTTTGCCTTGTCATTAAGATTTATATACACATGTACACGTACATATATTTATACAATATACACACACTCAGAAAAAATAAATACCAAAAGACTGAAAAGTAATTGCTACCAAATTGCTGCCCAAGTGTTGAATATTACAGGAGTTTTAACAAGCATGTTATAAGCAGTGGGAAATTAAATATACTCATAGAATCAACTCAGAAAAGGTCTTTAAGATCATCAAGTCCAACCCCAGGACTGCCAAGTCCACCAATAAATCATGTCACCAGGGGCCTTATCTATATGATTTTTGAAGACTTACAGCAATGGTGACTCCACTACTTTCCTGGGTAGCCTGTTTCAAAGCCTGCCCACCCTTTAGGTGAAGAAATATTTCCTAAAATATCCAATCTAAACTTTCCCTGGTGCAGCATCCCCATTTTCACTTGTTCTATCACTTGTTACTTGGGAGAAGAGACTAGCCACCTCCTCACTCCAACCTCCTTTCAGGTAGTTGTAGAGAGCAATAAGGTCCCCCATGAGCCTTCTCCAGACTAAACAACCTCAATTCCCTGAAACATTCCTCATAGGGCTTACTCTCCAGACCCTTCACACCACCTTTGTTGCTCTTTTCTAGACCCTGCTATAGCGCCTCAATGTCTCCCTTGTAGTGAGGGGCCCAGAACTGAACACAGCATTCAAAGCGCAGTCTCACCAGTGCTGAGCACACAGGTATGATCACTACCCTGGCCCTGCTGGCCACACTATTTCTGATACAGGCCAGAATGCTGTTGGCCTTCTTGGCTGCCTGGCCACAGTGGCTCATGTTCAGTGGCTGTCAATCAGCACCCCCTTTCTGCCAAGCATCTTTCCAGCCACTCTACTCCAGCCTGTAGCATTCCATGGGGCTGTTGTGACCCAAGTAGATGATCCAGTACTTTGCCTTGTTGAACCTCATACCACTGGCCAGACCATCAATCCAACCTGTCCAGATCCCTCTGCACAGCCTTCCTACTCTCCAGCAGATCAACACTCCTGCCCAACCAGATGCTGTCTGCAAATTTACTGAGGCTGCACTCGATCCCGTCATCCAGACCATCAGTAAAGACATTAGACAACACTGGCCCCAATACCAAGCCCTGAAGGACGCCACTACTGACCAGCTACCACCTACATTGCAACACCATTCACCACCACTCTTTGGGCTTAGCCATTCAGATAGTTTTCAATCCAGTGAAAAGTACACATATCCAGGCCATGAGCTGCCAGTTTTTCCAGGAGACTGGTGTGGGAGACAGCATCAAATGCTTTAGTGAAGTCCATACAGACAATGTATACAGCCTTATCAACCAGATGGGTCACACTGTCATAGAAGGAAATCAAGTTGGTCAAGCAGCACCTGCCCTTCATGAACCCATGCTGACTGGGCCTGATCTTCCAGTTTTCCCGCACGTGCTGTGATCTCACTCAGGATGACCTGCTCCATGACCTTCCCCTGCACTGAGATCAGGCTGACAGGCCTGTAGTTTCCAGGGTCCTCCTTCCTTCCCTTTTGTAGAGAGAGGTGATGCTGGCCAACCTCCAATCCTCTGGGACCTGCCCACTAGACCAGGACTGATGATAAATGATGAACAGTTACTTGAACTCACCTGCAAGCTCTCTTGGGTGGAACCCATCTGGCCCCATAGACTTGTGTACATCTAAGTGGATCAGGAGGTTACTAATCATTTCTTCCTGGATTATGGAGACTTGAATCAGCTCTCATCTTTGCCATCCAACTCAGGAGACTGAGTACCCTAAGGATGGCTTGTGTGACTATTAAAGTCTGAGGCAAAGGTGGCATTAAATATCTCATCCTTTTTATCATCCTTGGTCACTAGGTTTCCCTTAGTATCTAGTAAAGGATGGAGGTTCTCCATGGCCCTTCTTTTATTGCTAATATATCTGTAAAACTACTTTTTATTATCTTTCATAGCGGTGGCCAGATTTAGTTCCAGCTGTGATTTTGCCTTTTCAATATCTTCCCTGCGTTACCTAACGTCTTTTTACTCCTCATGGGGTGACAGTCCCTTCCTCCGCAGGTGATAAATCCCCTTATTTTTTCCTGAGTTAGAGCAGTATCTCCTTGTTCAGCCAGGCTAGTCTCTTCCCCACCAGTCTGATTTTCAGCACATGGGGACTGCCTGCTCCTGCACCTTGAAAGTTTCACTCTTGAAGAGTGTCCAGCCTTCCTGGACTCCTTTGTCCTTCAGTAATGTTTCACAAGGGATTCTCTCAAACAGCATCCTAAATAGGTCAAAGTCAACCCTCCAGAAATCTAAGGTGGCAGTTTTGCTGACCTTCTTCATGACTTCAACTATCAAAAATTCTATCATTTCATTTTGCCCCAGACATCCTCCAACCAGCACATCACCCACAAGTCCAGCCAGGCATCTCCACTACTTGGCTCACTCATCAGCTGGGTCACGAGTTTATCTTTCACACCCTCCAAGAACCTCCCGGAATGTTTCCTCTCTGCTATATTGTATTTTCAGCAGACAACTGCTAGGTTCAACTCCCTCATGAGAACAAGGGCTAACAACCGTGAAACTTCTCCCAAATGAAGAATACTTCATGCACAGCTTCATCCTGGTTGGATGGTCTGTAACAGACTCCTGCTAGGATATCTACTTGACTGGTCTTCCCCCTGATCTTCACACACAAAACATTCAGCCTTCTTGCTTATAACATTAAGTTCCAGGCAGTCGATGCATGCCCTGACATAAAGTGCAACCCCATCACTTCCCCTTCCTTACCTATTCATTCTGTAGCCATCCACTGTAGCATTCCAATCATGCAAATCATCCCACCACATTTCTGTGGTGGCAACTATGTCATGGTTTTCCTGCTGCACAATGGCTTCCAGCTCCTCCTGTTTGTTGCCCATGCTGTGGGCATCAGCATATATTCATTTAAGTTGCCCTGTATATCTGGCCTCCAACAGTGGCATGGCAGCCCCGGCTCATTTCTAGCAAGCCTGGGTTTATCCCCTTCCCCCTTCAAACCTAGTTTAAAGCCCTCTCAATGAGCCCTGATAACTCCTGAGCAAGGATCCTTTTCCTCCTTTGAGACAGGCATATACCATCTGCTGCCAGTAGGCCTGGAGCATGTAAATTAACCCATAGTCAAAAATCCCAAAATTCTGACGCTAACACCAGTGCGGGAGCCAGGAATCAATTTGAATGATTTTCCTGATGCTTTCACTGTTATTGCTTGTGACTGACAGGAGAGATGAGAAAGCTACTTGGGCTCCTGAACGAGTCACCCTGTGGCCCTGAAGTCCTTCCTGAGACCCTTCAGCCTCCTTGTTGATGAGACTTCTTCACTGCCCACCTGAAAGACTAGTAAAGGATAGTAACTATTAATATTTAATAGAGTTTTTAATTTACTTACAGTTAATCTAGTACCTGGATGACATTATATTCCACCATATGCACTGGTGATTCACATCTATTTGCATACGTAACACAGTCTTTATGCAACATTCTCATATTACAAGCCTCTTTTTTTTTTTTAATCTGGAAACTGGAATTCTTGTTTTCAGAGACTGAATATATTTTCCTTTTCTTTCAAGGAGGCAACCTACACCTTCCTCAATCCATACTGGCAGCCCACCAGCCATATCTTACTTTTAAATAAGTTTATTATGCACAAAGTACTGTATTTTCTGTGTAACACCAACATACCTTTAATGAGTTTATCCATAATCTGAAACATTCGTAACTGAAGTTTAAACAAGATTTGACCCAGCACTTGCATGACCCTCTAGCACAGCAGGAGCACTGTACTGTAACTTAATCCAATTTAACATACTGTGGATATGCACATTAAAACTATGCATTATTGCTTTATTTTCAGCTAGATCTACTCTCAGGAAAGAATTTTCCTCAGAATCAGGTTGGTAAGAGCACTGGGGTTGTTTTTTTTTCCATGTTTTCTTACATAGCATGGACTGTAGACTACTAAGTAGTAGTACTCCACCCAGTAGTTCCCCGATAGCATCAATTTGCAATAACGGCCTTTTACGGTCTCCTAAGGTTTTCTTAGAATTATTAAAGCAGGTTATAGTTTATTCTGTGGTATACAATACACAACGAACACAGTGAAGAGACGCTCACCAGACCCTTCTAAGTTAACCTTCTACCACACAGCGTGTCACTTCCAAACTGATTTTGCTACAGCGTACAAGAATCACAAATCTGTCATACTTTTTAAATCTTACTGTCCTGGTACAGTAGGCTTTCAGCCATTTAATAGTGGTCTGAAGTACAAAAAAAAAAGTGAGTGTTTATAGGACAGTAGTAGGAGCTCATCAGATTCTTAGACCTATGCTTCATCTCTCTTAGACAACTCCTAATGTGCAACAGGTTCGGATACAGGCTGCCAGTATTTCAAAATTGGTCAAAAAGCCATTTACTTCTCATTAGCTGAGTAGTACTGCATGATCTTTCTTTTATTACAATGTTTCTGTCCACCCTTGTGGTTTAAAGGATAAAGTATGATATCACACACTGGTCTGGGAACTTAAATTTGCTTCTTTACCCCAGCAAGACAGAATCTCTCCCAGACAGTAGGAAGAACGATGCCAAGGGCAGAAATGGGCTGTATCAGAATATGCTCACTGTATTTGCAAACAGGTAATTTGTATACTTCAGTACAGGTTCCTCTTCTGGACAAGCAGAAGGATCTGGATGTACCAGAATGAGACATGGCCAAAGCTAACCATTCAGGACATTAAACTAGAGCTCCGAATGTCATATTAACAAAAAGTTTGGACACAGCATTGCATCCCCAAAATAAGATGTTAAGAGAACTGTGCATTATATTTTTCCAAGCTTTGTCCTTACAAGACTGAAAATAAGAGCCTTAGCTGGAGACTTGATCACAGGATAAGGATATTTTAGTACACAATAGCAGCATGACAGCCATCAGCCATTCCTTTTTTCAGTCAAGGATAATCATCTAAATCAAGACTATAAAACCAGTTAACTGAATTTACAAAATAGGGTAATTCATCCTGAAGCAAGACATTTCCAATCCCTCTCCTTCTCCGTCACTAGCAGAGAACAGTTGACAGAACACAGGCTGCCTTACCATGATTTGTGCTATATAGGCTAAAAGAGGGCTGAGCTTTATGAGTCAGTTCTCGCAACTCCATGCAAAAGCATCCAGGCCAAAACATATCCTTCAGGCTGCTGGGTTGATTTTATGCCATGGAGGGGGAGGGAAGTCACCAAAGTCTTCTGCACTGCCTGAAGCTGCTTGAATACTCATTAAAATTAGACAATGCAAAAAAAGAAGAAAGCATCAAGCAGTAGTGAAAAGCCACAGCATAGGAATAGTGGCAGGTTATTGACAATCAAGTAACATAGTATGGAGAAAATTATTGATGATGGTTCCAAGCAGGCACACTCCCTGCACATTTCCTCTATGTAACCACAGAAGCACAAGGAACTATAGCTTCAGGAGTATTAACGTAATTGGATCTTCACTAACACGCTATCCTCCAGTCACAAGCTCAAAGACCGTCACAAGGCAGACGGCAGAAGTTGAACAAACAATATTAATTCTACCTTATAACACATTGTAAAATAAGTTACTAAATTCTTTAGGGGAAACAAAACAGAAAGCCAGGTTATTGCCCTATTGAAATCTGCATTATAATGCAGCCAACAGAAGTTCAGAACAATTGTACAGGCTACCATGAAGCCATTGCGTCCTAACCTTCAAGTGCTTGACTCTCACCTAACTTAAATCTCTTTTACATGCTGAAGCTATTTGTGTCTCTTACATCCTGGCTTTGTTTTCAGAACATGCAACAAGAGTGAAAAACAATTTCTATTATCTACAGCCGTAACAGTTTCCTTGCATTCATACTACATGTCCGCAGGGCTTGAACCCTGAACTTTCAGACTACTGCTATGGCAGTTAACAGAACCATCATTAGTTGGCAATGGGTGGAAGATCTGTTATCCAGAAGGGCCAGGTGATTAGGTCGATTATCTTTTCCCAATGCTACGTGGGGTAAATCAGCTCCCTTGGTTCTCAAGTATTGGGACAGCGATAGAAGGCTGCCAGAGCTAAGCTGGGACTGGGAGATCCCCATCTATCTTGTCATTCCAACCTTCCTTAATCACTCGTGCACTCTGGGACAAAGGTATCTGAGAAGTCCAGCAAGACTTGCAATAAACATTCTCAGAAACCTTATAGTACTGCAGATATGTTATTTGGAGCCATAACTTGACTCCAAGCCATGACCTGCAGCACTAGCAAACAGGGGAAAAAAAAAAAAAATGTGATGGAGGTTGTCCATGCTGCCAGAGCTTTCTCAAGACAGTTTTCAGCAAGCGGGATGAGGCAGAAGGTATACTTACACCCCAAGCATCCCGCAGTCAGCATAGGAAAGCAGAAGGGCAATTCAAATAAAAGTTCACAGGAACACTGACTGATCTGTTATTCATAAACCCCCAGTTTATTACCTACTGCATTAGTAGGTTTCGAAACTTCAGTTTGTCATGCTCAGAACAGGTACACACAGTAACAAAGGTTTACAGCCGCACCAAGGGAATGCCAGAGTGAAAGAGTTGCCATTTCAAAACAGTTCAGCATCCTTCTCTTGTTCTGTTTAACATAAAAAACACTCAATCTCTCAGTGCTAAACACAAAGCTTGTAGGAAATGGTAATCATGAAGGCAACATTAACAACTGTGAATTCTTTTTTCATCAGTTTTAAATAATTGCAGCCCAAGCTCTATGCTTTTTTGTCTGCACAAGCAGCCTGCCCTATTTAAAGCTTGACATTCCAGCTTCCTCCCCCTCTTCAGGGCACCAACGAGACAGTAGTTTCTGCAATGCTACATTCCTGACGTGATAAATTAAGAAAATACCTTGTTCTGAAGAGGACAGCTTTGAAACAGGAAAAGAGAGTTAGGCTAGCACATAGTGCTCTTGGGTACAACCTGGCTTGTTTGAGACAAGAGCTCTGTATGCAGCTAAGCAGGGGGTTTCACCTCATATAGTGACTGCACTAACCTTCTCAAAGGATGCTTTTCTCACAGTTCCCAACTCATATGCCAGAAGAGATCACCGTAGGAGGGCTGATAGGCCCTTCCCTCTCCCAACATTGCTGAATTAAATCAGACTGCTCCACATGTATAAATGCACCCTGGCACGAAGCAGGCTGAAGCCAAATACTAGAACACATTGAGTAGTAGCCTGGTTCTGTGGATTTCTTCATGCGCATGTGTAGGCAGCATACCACAAACACATACTGCCTTTTACCAATTCATATGCTTTAATGGAAGTGGGTCACTACTCCATAACATATTATACCACATTTTTAAACACTATTTTCTTATTTCCACATCTCTGTACACTGCTCCCTCCTGAAACTCCTTTAAAAAAGTCCTTTAAAGTGCCTCCGCCTACAGGTTCTCATCAAGTATTTCCATTAGACGGAATCAACAGATCATCAGTGTAAATAGCCCTTAAAAAACACAACCCTTCTACTTTCATTTTTTTCCCCACGCTGTCATTGCTTGTACCTACTGAAAATGGAGCATTTTGTAGCTACTCAAGGTGAAAAAAAATCAATTTTTGTACCCAGGTAAGGACACAAGAAGGCCTGGTGAAACACTCCATAGTTATGCAGTCTATGTTCGTAAAAAGCTCATGCCCTCAGGTACAGGAATGGAGTTTGCAGGAACAAAATTAAAACATTAATTATTTTGAATTGATAATTACTGGCATTTACAGAACTCAGCAGAAAGTGGGCATTACCACTAGGAAGGCACACTCCAGTGATATGTTAAGCAATACAAAGTAAGTTATTAACAGAGACTACGAATAGCTCATTGTTCTGCTACATTTTATCATAGAAGGTATTCACAATGATCTCTCATACTATTCTCCCCCCACACAGAATCATGGCAAGACATTTCCCCATCAGTACAGATTGATGCATATTGCTGTACTAGAGGCAAAAGTTTGGTTTTCTTAGTGAAATAATCTCTTAAGAAAGATGGCACATATTTAGAGTGTTGGGTGGTTTACTTGTTGGGTTTTTTTTTAACTGCTAATCTGAAAACACACTATAAGGAAAACAGAAAGGTAACCTAATCGCAGTCTGAGCAGTAATTACTTGAGAGATTTCCCAGTTTTCCACTTCGACAGAGACCTGTGAAATTTCTTCAAAATTTCCAGCTGTCTGCCACTTCTGAGCAAGTTTCAGATCACTATTAGTATTTTACATTACAGTGTCTTGCTTAAGTTTCCATTCAAAAATGGAAGCCCATTTCATTTGGGCTCTACCAGTCAGCACTCAGCTTGATGCTCAACACAAAACAACCCATCAGTAATCATGGGAAAAAACTTCTGGTGATTCACTGACACAGACTACAGCCCTCTGCCACGTTCACACATCCAGTTGAAAGCAGATCCATCCGTGTCAGAAGAGAAGACTCTCTTGTCCAGACAGAATCATAGAATGGTTAGGGTTCAAAAGGACCTTAAGACCATCCAATTCCAAACCCCTTGCCATGGGCAGGGGCACCTCACACTAGACCATATTGCCCAAAGTTCTTTCGAACCTGGCCTTGAACACTGCCAGGGATGAAGCACTTACACTTCTTTGGACAACCCATTCCAGCGCCTCACCACCCTCACAGTAAAGAACTTCTTCCTTATATCTAACCTGAACTTCCCCTGTATAAGCTTGAACCCATTACCCCTTGTCCTACCACTACAAACCCTGATGAAAAGGCCCTCTCCCACATTCTTGTAGGCCCCCTTCAGATACTGGAAGGCTGCTAGAAGATAAAAATCTACCTGGTATCAAGTTAAATGTATCAGTTATAGTCAAACTTGTCTCTCAATGTCCCATTAACTCTACCATGACATGTTTCCTGCAGCCTTCAGTTCACAAGCATTCAGACCATATGATGAAACAGGGCTTCCTGATCACTGGCAGTTACCGGAAAACACTTCCACCTCAGATCTGCAATAGCTGCTCTCCAGCTGTAACTGAGGCAAGCTCATCTTCTTGCTACCATAAACTACAAAGGTTCTCAGTTACTTCAGCCAAGGACGTTTGCTTCACCCATAAGTAAAAAACACCTCTTGTTTCTGGCCCAGATACTGGGGTACTAATTTTAATTCAAGGCCAGAGCAAGGTAGCATGCAAAGGAAACAATAACTTACCTATCACTAGAAACAAAACAGTCAAACATAAGCAAAAAAATCAACACAGAAATAAACAAGTGACAATTCACATATACTAACTGGCAACCTTCTGATGTGATCTTATCAATGGACTTGCTGTCTAGTCCTGTCAAAGTGACAGCCTGGGATTCATCAGCCTCATTTCATTTCTTTCATTTCTGCACTGTTTCTCACCATCTCCTGCCTTGTAAACAGCCCCTTGTGGTAAAATTCTCCTTCCCCCAGTCTCTGAAGGCTCATTAACTTCTCCAAGGTGACAATGTTTCTTCTGACTGTGGACCAAAAGATGCCTTGAACTCAAGTCACCAAAACAGGGCAGTCCTGCTGTTGTTTCCACTGCTCATCAGATTAATCACTAAAACTGAAAAAAAGACAACCAACACAACAAAGTTTTGCAGTCTTTCAAATGAGTCAAATCAGTTCATCTATGTCCAAAAAGCACCTGCACAGCAGAAGGTAAATGGCAAGAATGGGAAGAAAGGCCTTTCTCTCTTGGCAGCAATGAACTACTCTACCAGCTCAAGCTGCAGGTGTAACTGTACCTTACACTGAACCTCACAATCTGCAGTAATCCTCACCTTGTAACAACCATATGTAATGATTAGGTACCTATACCCTGCATCACATGGTTTCTGCCCAAGAGCAAACATGATAATAGTTAATCATTGAGAAGCAACAAAACCCCAAGACCTTTCTCCTGTACTTTCACCCACATAACGTACATGCATTTGCTCACCTTCCCTTCTCCTTCCAAAAAGGCATTCCAGTCCACACACAACTAGTTGTGTATGCACCCATCTCTTTCTCCATTATTCTTCAAGAATTACCCAACCCTTTTCCCAAATTCCGGATACCCAAAAAATATTCTGTGTTGGAAGTAACCCAGCTAGGCCCTGGAAGACATAATGAAGCTACCTTTGCAACTTACTAGCATTGAAACCTGACTTCTTCCCCTATGACATGGCATAGTAACAAGGACACTGATACAAAACTTTTACTCAAAGACTTTGCTCAAGGCCTCGCTCAAAGCTTGTCATACTAGTTTAAGCAACAGGCAAAACAATAAAGCCTGTGCTGCAAATGGCTAACATGTACGCAATGCTCAAGCTTACCCCTCTTACCCACTGGCTTTAGAAAGTGATAGCACATTACTGTCCATACCACAGGATTTCACAGAAGAGTAAGCAGCAGCCTGGCACTCAAAGGAGTATGCTCAAGCTTTCTGCTACTGAAGAATTACCACTCATGCTGAATTGCAGCTTACTAACCTCATCTAAATGGCAGTCACTAAGAAACCTCAGAAAAATATTTACATTTAGATTTAACTGGCTCCTGCTGAGCTCCTACTAAGTCAAGAACTGCTATTTTGTCTAGCAGTCCCATCATGAGAATTATCAAGTAATGCTAGCATGCAAACACAATATTCTCTTAGTGCACATAGCTTAGTCTGGTTTTATGTGAGACACATTCCATAAAATATGCAAGGTGTTTTGGAAACTTAACACCCTTAGAGGGTGGGGGGAGAAAATTCGGACAGCACAACATAAAACAAAAAAAAAAAAAATATACAAAGTCTCAAGACTCCTCTCTCATCCTGCATGAAGTTTGCTATAGTTCTTTTTACCTAGTAAGTCATGGAAAGGGATGACATATCAAGTTGATGCAGAAAAAACACATGATGGACTATCACAGGCAGGTAGGTTGGCAAGGAAAAGGGGCTCTAAGAACAGTTTAAGCTCATAAGAGAAGCTTTCCTGATCTGCGTTATTCATCTGTGTAGATGAATAACAGGAAAAATACATCAAACTAAAGTTAAAAGAACTGGAGAGTTTAACTTTTTATTGACTTTTTAAAGGAGCTGAGTTTTAATACAGTGAACAGACCAACACTTCTAGCAAGAAACCAGACTAGACAGAACTGCGAGACATGCCAAATTTAGATGCAATGAATTCTGAGGCAATCTGCAACATGAGAAAGATGGGATCAAGCATACCATCCTTTAATCATAAATGGAGATCACACAAGGCTTTTCAATAAAATCTTAGATCCTGTGAAAAACCCAGCATCCCATGAGCAAATGAGCAAGCTTAAAAACTGTGAGTGAGTCAAGCAGACCTGTCACAGGGACAGATATCCGCAGAGGAGAAAGTTCTAGACAGCACACAGATACCAAGACAGCACTGTTGCTGACCTTCAGACACTTAGGTTTTACTTTCCCACCATAATAGGCTGGGAACTACAACTACTACAGGAATCACACCCATCATTTCATCCGCAGCCAGACAGCTCCCTCCCATGCTGCAGGACCCCCACCTTGTTGTAGAACTCCTGCTCTCTGGGACCACGAGGTGGTGGCTGCAACTGCTTCAGGACAGTCCCATCTGGATGCTGAAGTATACCTAGAAGAAAAGCATTTCCTTCAGGGCTTAGTTTTACAGGTTGCCTCTCCCCACCCCAAACAGCAAATACACAATCAGGGACAGCCTACTTGCAAAGCTGTACTTCTTTCAGTATATACACAGTAGAGCCAAAATTGACAGCTCCTACACAAAACCCTTAGCAGAGGGCTGCTTGCCCTTCTCTCCATCTTTTTTAGGTATGACTTCCTGGGTCTAATTATGCTCAAGGCCAACACAGCACTGGGATTTGACATTAAAAGTTCCACCCCCAAAAAAAACATTAACTATGGAAGATTACATAGACACTCCCTTTTTAAATGATGATTTCCTGGGTCTAATTCTGCTCAAAGCCAACACAGTACTGGGATTTGACATTAAAAGTTCCACCCAAAAAAAATACATTAACTATGGAAGATTACATAGACACTCCCTTTTTAAATAACTGACAAGTTATTTTTCCAACAATGACAGTAAGAGTTAGTACCAAGTTTAATGCATTTCTCACTAGCTAAAATATAAAAATGTGTTCTATGCATATCTATACTAATGGCATAGAAACAGCAATTCTATACTACTAGAAGTAGCAGCCCCATGGCATCTAATTAGCATGGAGTGATATTATTTATATCACCCTTTATTACAATACAGAATTTCACCTCAGCCAGGCAATCACGTTCATCATGCACCAAAAAAAAGACCTCAACATAACCTCACAAAACAGCACTAATGACTCTCCAGACAGCAACATTGCCGAGTAGCTGCAAAAGAAACACAACTAAACACCTGAGGATACTCAAGAAATGGGCATGGGCAAGAATGGAGAACAGTAACTGCATGCTTCTGAAAGTTTCTGCATCCCTCTAGGTTTCAAGATCATCAGTTGCAAGGGAAAAAGAAAAACCAACTTCCGGAAAATAAATTTTTCCGTAGAATTTATTCAAAGTTTTCAGATAGTAATTTATTTTGTTTAGAAGGAAAAACATAAACAGTATCAACAGTGTCCTGGGTTCAGCAGTAGCAGTCATTTTTCTTCTTCTCAGCTGGTGCAGTGCTGTGGTTTTGACTTTCAACCTGGGAGCAGCACTGATAACACCAATGTTTTTAGCTGCTGCTCAGTAATGTTTACTCTGACCAAGGACTTTCTGAGTCTCATGCTCTGCCAGGGAGGAGGGGAAGCTGGAAGGAAGCAAACACAGGACACCTGACCCAAACTAACCAAAGAGGTAACCCATACCACAGCACGTCATGCCCATATATAAACTAGGGACAGTTACCCGGAAGGGTTAGATCACTGCTCAGGTGGGGCTGGGTATCAGTTGGCGGGTGGTGAGCAGTTGTATTCTCTTCCCTTGTTGTTTCCCTTACCATTATTATTATTGGTGGTAGCAGCAGTGGTTTGTGTTATACCTTAGTTACTGGACTGTTCATATCACAACCTGTGGGAGTTATAATTCTTTTGATTCTCCTCCTCATCCCACCAGGAACAGGGGGAAGGAAGGAGGGGAGTGAGATAACGGCTGCACGGTTCTGAGTAACAGCTGGGCATAAACTATGACAAATAGTAGACTCCATCTTCAGCTTATCACTTGAGGAAACAGTACAATGAGCCAGGAGCTTTGTGTCCCAAAAATTGTTTGCAGTTGTAACAGCAATTGTGGTTTTGCCTTTTAGAAAGCATTATCTTTGAATGGGCTCTGCTGTGCAGCCTTGGAAACCAAACAAAAATCTTCAGAGTCTAAAATATTTACTTTAAAACAACCACCAGACTTAGAAAAGTTGTTTCACTAGTTGTCTGCACCACAAAGGGTGGTTTTAAAAACATGCGTAAAAGCTCTCAAGTTATGTTGCTTGCTGAGAGCTGGATTTTGTATACTTTCCAGAACTAGAAAAATATTGCCACACAATGCCCAGACTACCACATCTTCAAGACACAACACCTTATCATGCCCACCCTGTACCCTTTTACCTCTGCTGGAAAGCACTAGCAAAGTGCACAAAGTATCTGAATAGCATGTGTTTGGAATGTGAACTGCTAACAATCACAACATTACAAAAAAGTTTTATAATACATACTCCTCAAAATCTGCATGTTGGCTTTGATGATAAGATAAGTAGACAATCTACAAGGCAGAAAGGCCAGGCAAATATTCCTGGAAGTAGAGCCCATACACTACCGGGTTGATACATATTACTTGAAGAATTTATTATAACCTGGCATTATCTAAAGTTCCCTCATCCCCTGAATTTCTTGACAAACTAGAGCACCTACTCTGTAAGTGCAACTGAGGCAGGCCTGGAAACCAAAGACTAGTGTTTCAACATACACCATCAAGTTGAGAACGCCATAACTTTCCCTCCGATCTATGAACAACCACCCGAGATACCATCACCTGCAGTTCATACTAACATATGAGCATTGGTTATGGTTTTGTTCTAGGGTTCCTTAGGTTTTCCAGCAGAGACAGGAGGTAGTATTATTTTAATATACAAGTAAGTAATTCAATATTTCTCAAGAAGCAACAGAACTGTACCAAAATTAAAATTCTAAAGCCTCTTACAAACATTTCTCTGTGGCTCTGCACGCAAAGCTTACTAGTATTCTGAAACTCAAATCTACTGTAAAAATAAACACAGATGTATGCATTCTTCTAAACAAGCATCACATCCAATCCACACACTTCACTGAACTATAGACAAAACCTGTTATGCACAGACAAGCCAAACATTTACTTTAGCAAGATCCTCCATGCTCTTGAGGACATCTAATAAGGACTGACCAGTATGCATGTGCCATCTTAACCTTTTTAGCAGGGATCAGCAGACAGAGCTAGAAGCTTAACTATTTGCATGACCAAGCAAGTCACACTGAAAAAGAATGGCTCCTTTAGCCACAGAATCCCACTAACAACTTTGGAATCTGCAGCATTTTACAGGTACAGGCACCAGAACACAGCCAAGTGAGGAAGCCTTTATAAGGTGACATATCCCACCACCTCCTGCCTCTCTCCTCATGCCTGTGGAAGTGAGCCACAACCTTACTTACTCCATGTGATCTACTCTGTTCCAGTGGAGGCAGTGTTGAACACAGCATTCAACAGAAGGTCAATCATTATGCCCAGAAGCCAAGGGTCTATGTTTGCACGCAGAGAGAACGCTACAAGGCTTTCTTTGCAAAGCAGTTAAGAGTCACAAGGAGCAAAGGGAAAACTGAAAGGTTATTCAGCAGGGAGGCAACTACATGGCAATGAAATATTAAAGTCTACTTTAACTTGATTTTTTAAAAAATGAAATACTTTAAAAATACTTTGGATATCCACAAGTCCTCTGTATCTTTCTGTGCAGGGGCAGAAGGGAAGTTGGATGCAGAAGACAGCAGTGACACAGAGGAAGAAGCTGAGCAGAACAAGGAAGGCTCTGAGCTTGAATCAGTAAACGGCTCAGATACTTAAGCCAGCTGGGTGCAACCTTCAAGGTACATTTGCTGTGTTGTACACATAGCAGTAGAGGTATCCTGACAAAAACGCATGCTGGGTTTACAGCTTTAGGCTTTTAAAACACTAAAGGTTCAATGGTGTAGAAAAGGGCAGAGCAGAAAATAACAGGAAGGGCAACTACTGCAGGAGACACAGGGTCTCCTCACACACGCCTTAAGTTCTCACAGATTCTGGCATACAGATTGTGATATTCCTTACCAGTGCTATTAGCAACTACATATATTCAAATATCTGGCCACTAGGTTCACAACAAAGACACAAAGGGGAACAGCACTGCAGAATTACACATGACCCTGTATAATGATCTTTCACATCTCGACAGTCTGCACTCCTACATACATCTGTAAAGAAATAAAATAAGAATATTAATTTACAAAAATTAAGAGTGCTATGAATGCCAGAGCAGCTCTGGTCTTCACCTAAATGTAAAACTGTTTCTAAGATTAGATCATCAACTGTGGTGATACCCTTGCAGGAAAATCTCAGTCTTGCTCATCAGATATAGTGGAGCTAGCTTTACCTAATCCGTTTGAGCTGCACCCACAATGATAGTGCATCACCAATGTTGTCTTGATCCAACTGATAAAATTGATGTAGCAAAGGTGAGGCTGTCCCTAAACAAGTCTTTTTTAACTCATCCCACTCCATGTTATGATACGTGAACAATAAAGCTCTACAGCTCCAAGGATCCAACACACCTCCCTCTACATTTTATTGCACCAACTGCAGTAGGGGCAAGGGACAAGAATCACTTTGCTGTGGAGATTATCAGCAGCAAGACATGCCACAGACGCAGGCTGTAGATAAGACAAACAGTTCCATTAGTACTGCAATTCCACTCAGCGATAGCTGAAGGGGTTCTGATGAACTGCCCCCAGCCTATTCAGAAAAAAGTAGTTCCTACCGTTAGGGTTCAAAGGCGATATGACAGCTGCTCTCAGAGCACAGTGACAGTTGAATGTATACCTTTTATTTGGCTCAGAGGCAGGAGTTGTACCAAATGTGTTTCTCTGGAAGAGGGAGAAATGCCATTTGGCAATGCTAACTTGGCTACTTCCTCTGGCAATGACCACTGCCTATGTTAAAAGGTACCTTTCATGAGAAGGGCTAACACCTCACTCCTCAGCCTGGAATTAAAATAGAAATTTAAAGGTAGCAGAGGCACACTTCAAAAATGCCGCATCCTTGTATTTGTATTATTAGACCACTTACTAGCCACTGTTTTGGGCTTACTCTTACCATCTAATTAACAACCAACTAGTAAGTTATGCCACTGTGGTAAATCACTCATTAATACTTTACTCAAGTTTCTGGTGGCGATAGGTTTGGGGGCTACCTTCAGATAAAGCACAGTTTCAGCATATGTTCTGAGGGTACCAGGACACCGTTATCAAAATTACCACTTTTTAAAAAGATGCCTGATAAAAAGAAGCTAATCGCAGAAGCTTAAAGGCACTGCTAATGATCCCGTCCTGGCGGGTCACTACCATTTTCACAAACCATCAGAAGACAGACGTTCAGCAGCGCTGAAACCACTCTGTCCACAACCTGCGTATACCGGGCGAGCTCTGGGAGTTCCTCCACCCTTAGAAAGGAGGAAGCAGATCCTGGCCGGACAGACCGGGCCCTCAGCACCGAGGTGACCACCAAACACGAGCATCGACAGGCAGCCCCCAGGGCAAACAGATGCTCGCAGCTCAGCCTGGGAAGCGGGACTTCAGCCACCAAACCTGACACCGCTCCTGAGGTGCCGGGCGTGAGTCCCCCCGCCGCCTGTGAGCGGCTCCCTTCTGTCACCAACACCACCCCCGGCCAATAGCACAGTTACCGGCCGCCGCCAGCGGGACGTGAGGAGAATTGAAGCGAGACCCGCCCCGCCACAACCAGCTCTACAGGAATCAAGATAAACGGGAGAGCGGGTATGTGGGGACCCCTGTCACGGGTGGCCCGGGTCGCAGCGCCCTCCGTAGCCCCTCTCCCCGCGCCCCGCCGCCGCTCACCGCCTTTATCCTTGCCGTACATGTGTCCGGCCACCTGGTGCGACAGCGGCACGCAGCCATTCAGCCCCCGCCGCCGGCCCCCTGC
>JASSUY010029946.1:34200-51130 GCA_032466535.1 Forpus xanthops
ACCCCCCTGCCATGGGCAGGAATAGCCCCAACTTTCTCAGCCTATCTTCATACAGGAGATGCTCCAGTCCCCTGATTGTCCTCATGGCCCTCCTCTGGACTTCTTCCAACAGTTCCATGTTCTTTTTATGTTGAGAACACCAAAATTGCACACAATACTCAAAGTGAGGTCTCACAAGAGCAGAGTAGAGGGGCAGGATCACCTCCATCGACCTGCTGGTCACGCTCCTTTTGACACCTGTAACTTACAGCTGTCTCCTCTTCAAGGATGTTGATTCCAGAAGCACTTGAATATTTCACA
Organism: Forpus xanthops; assembly: GCA_032466535.1. Lineage (NCBI taxonomy): Eukaryota > Metazoa > Chordata > Aves > Psittaciformes > Psittacidae > Forpus > Forpus xanthops. The sequence goes on from JASSUY010029946.1 coordinate 34,501, forward strand.
TTCAGACTATTTTGATGAGTCACACACTTACTGCAAAATCAGTACTTTAATTTGTTCACCTTCCTAATGAACACTTACATGTTGAAAAATAACAATGTAGAACAGAAATAGTTTTACCCTGGGACAGTAATCTTCCACTACTTTAATGTGAAGGATGTGTACCATATTTTCATGTGGAAGTTTCAATGTAAGGTAAAAATTGCACATCTGCAGAACTTTGCAATGTTTAAAACTGGGCAAAATAACCAATTGACTTCGTATTGTAGAGACTACCTGAGGAAAGCACTAAGGGACTCAGAGATTTCAGAAAACACTGGAGCAGGCAAGCACATGGACCTATTATGTTAATAGGTACATGATAACCTATTGTTGTGTTAAGCCAAAAAAAAAAAAAAAAAGGCAAATGTTCTCTGTAATGCTCTTTTTCATGTTCAGACTCACATACATGAGTAATAGGAACATTTAGGTACTGTACAGAAAACTGTGCATACATCAAAATAAGATTTCACCACTCTGTGTCAACATTCAGAAATGAGACACTTCTTCAAAACAAACTCACCAAATTTTAAATTAATGAATACTCCGCTTCTGCATCTTTGCTTCCCAGGAATAAAAACTTATGGAACCCCCTTCCCTGATGCCCAAACTCCAGGAAATGCTTTATTGGCAAACTCCAGGAAATAGTTTTATGACTCAGGAGACTCATCTGAAACTTCAGAACTTCATCTCTCAGCTTTCAGTGAACTGTTATTCCTTCAAGAGCAGCCAGGCTTTGCTACTAATAGGAAAAAGAAGTCTCAGAAGAAAAATCCAACTAAGACACAGGTTTATGATTACAGTAGTATTGGCGCACATCAGTACTCACAGGGTAACTCTCCCTTGAACAGCACACTTGTGGTAAAAGAGACACTACAACCTCAACATGAGCCCAAATTTGTATTTGACGAAAAAAAAAAAAAAAACAAATATCCAGTGTCATATCCTAATAATACAGAAATCACTTTGTTTTGGATAAAAGCGTCATATTTCATAATTTAAGGTTAAAGCAACCTTACATATGCATCAGTACTCAGCCAAATAAAAAACACCAAGTACCTTTACAGTGAAAACAGGAAGAAACAATAGAAACTTGATGTATTTGACTGTGTATTTGACTGCAACTCCTTGCAAGTAGAGGTCTCTCACAGCCAGTAGTTGCCCCTACTATAAAACTCCTCCTGCAAACCTTCTTTCTCTACCTCTGTGCCATGTTCTCCATTTTTATGCTTTCTGCCAAAGTTCAGACCAGTCAGCTAACAGCTTAGACTCTGAAAGTCCTACATCAAAAATACAGTTTTCTTCAATCTTAACCAGTTGTTCCAAACACACCCTTAAAAACAAGCAACCAACCTCTACTGCCCCTATCATCTGGAAGGATCCTTAAGAGGCTAGGATAAAATGTTAGCTTCTTGAGAAAGCCCTTCTAGCTCTGAGGTAGTCTCCCTGTCTCAGGACACTGAGAGCTCAATCTTACACACACTGCAATTACGCTAATGGACCAGGTTTAATACGAAACTGCCCTCTGCCACCCCACTCTTTGGGTTTTGCTTTGTAGTCATTTACATGTTAATAAAGCTATTTAATTTAAGGAAACCAATATGACTGCCATTAATGCAACTGTGTCAAGCAAGACAGACAAGTGCCCTACAAAAGAAGGGTAAGAGCAATCCTTGTCTCATCCTTCCTTTCCTCCTTGTTTCTAGCTGTTGCCAAAGCCCTTCCCTGGTCATGACAGTTCTTTTGGTAAAATTAGCTGAACGGCATTAGCAGTTAGTCCAGGGAGGCAGAAGTTATTTAAGACACATAGAGCCTAAGGCCACTTAGTAAGAAAGGTGTGCCTCCTCCTTCTGCAGCAGGAAGAGTCCTCCGGAACCAGCCAGAGCAATGATGAAGCAGACAATAATGATGGGTGGGGTTTTAGTTTTTATTTTTAGCTTCTGGAATAAATTGGCATAGCCTCCCCCACAGAAGTGTTCTGTGGTCTGGAGAAGTCAGCTTCACTGCTAGAGACTGCAAATGAAACTAAGGCTTTCTAGCAGCAAAGACACCACTGTCGCCCATTGCCCAATACTCTTTGAGCTCTTTGTATCATTCCACTTCTCTTCAGAAAACTCTCAGAGACCATCTTCCTAATGCTGGTCTGCAGTTCCACTAGTATGTTCCTGATACCATATGGTAGTAGGGTCAAGTTTTAACACTGCTATAAAATCAAAGGTAAACTTGTCGTTTAGCCCCATCTTGCTTTAAGACTGCTATGCTGTCTGTACATGGTTAGCAACTTTGTTCTTTTACAGAAGCCACACAGAACAGTAGTGTAACAGGCCAAACGTGACACCTGCAGAAAATACAGCATAATCAGAGGTTAAGCTACATTTTTGCACCATGGTTTCTTTCCTGACACTACCTTTTACATAGAAATGTACTTAGACCTGTGACTTTAAAACCCCTCCAGGATTATACAATCTACCTTTCGAACACGCATTCTACTGAATAGCCTCAAGAGTTGTATAATGTATTTGAAAATAAAATTTAACACCTATTTTCTGATGAAGTACATTCTGTGTGTCATTTTAGTTTCGTACTCAGTGAGAGGGTACACACGCTTTACAGGACAAAAATTTAAACCATGACTATTTAGTAAATCAGGTATTGTAGTGATTAAAACAAGACAAGCACCAGAGAAAATACACATGCTGAAGCCTGATGTACATATTACACTGGAAAGTCTTCAGTGACATGACAAAGAACTTGTGGTTTTTCCCCCCAATTACAACTGAACAGAGGAATTGTCAGACATTCATTTTGTAGCTTCTACTGTCCACTCTATGCCTCTTTCCTTTTGATGATCAGAGGCCCAACGTTGTCACCAGTTTCCTCGTTGTGCTTTGTGTGAGAGCCATCACACAGGGGGAACTGAAAAAAAGAAAAAATAAACATATCTAAAGTACATCCACAGTCAGAATTAAGAACCTAGGTTGACAGTTCATTATAACATCTCATTAAATCCCACTGTAACCACAGGCCACAACTTTTCTCCTGAGATCTCACGTCTCCCTGAGTTCTGGCTGAACACTAGCTTTCTCCATGTGAGCACAGAGCGGATGAGAGGCTTGTTATGAAAAAGCAGCAGCTCCACTCTATTTGATGTTCCTGCCTCAGGCCATCATGAGGAAAATGCAGCCCAAGCTGCAACAGTAACCTACCTGGAGAATCTTGCTCTCAACCTTACCCCATATTGGGTTTTCCTGGACAGCACCCAGAGCTGAATGCAGTTACAGAAGACAAGTGGGGTGAGAAAGAGAAACAGGAGGAGATCTTAGTCAATTTTCTCCCCCCCAGTTTTCTGTAACACATAATGAAAAAAAAGGACAACTTCCCTAGCTCATCTCTTATTAAGAGACACACCTACATGTTAGTCCTCCCTCTAGACAGCTGGAGTGGCAAGCCAGCTTTGCTTCATCCTGACACAGGTAGATTATCTCACTGACACAAAGGACTCTTTACACAAGGTGTCCTATGGGGTAAGGTTGAGAGCAAGATTCTCCAGGCAGGTTACTGTTGCAACTTGGGCTGCGTTTTCCTCATGATGGCCTGAGGCAGGAACATCAATGAGACCTCAGTCTTAGCTTTGAAAAAAAATTAACATCCTATTGCCCATGCTTAGTTAGAAGATTTCAAAATACTGCACAAAACCAATACAATGAAGGCAATTTAATTGGGAAAAAAATTTTTTTTTTTCAAAGAGCTCTAAAAATAAAGCAACAAGCCTCATAAGGTGGTGCTGCAAGATGAGGAGGAAGTGGGATAGATTAGGTGGGTTTTTTTTTGTTTATCACAGCTACAAAATGTCAAAATCTACACTGTAAATGGCACGTGATGTTGCAAATAAAGAAACCCGAATTAGAAGAATACTCATGTATGATGATTCATGCAGGAACTTGATCATCATATCAGTCGTTTGTGACTGAATGAGTAGGTACTGACAGATACTTGGAAAAAAATCTGTGAAAACAAGAACGTTATTATGTTCAGGAGGCACTGACCAGCTTCCAACTCAGATGTTCCCAAGCCAGTTATTTTTTCATGCAACACCACTGTCCACTGGTCTTCACAGAAGCATCAACCCAGCTTCCATCAGACATTTACACCTCATAGGCCCCAAGCAGACAAGCCCAAGGTCCAGCTACAGCAACAGGAATCATAGAATCAAACAATACCACACTGAAAGAGACCTCAAGAATCACCTGGTCCAGCCTTTCCTGGCAAAGCATGACCTACACTAGATGTCCCAGCACCATGTCCAGCTGAATCTTCAAAGTGTCCAACACTGGGGAGTCCATCACTTCCCTGGGGAGATTATTCCAATGGCTGATTTTTCTCATTGCAATCAATTTCCCTCGTGTTTAATCAGAATCTCCCCTGGAGTAATTTGTACCATTACCCTTAGCCTTTTCCACATGACTCCTTACAGAATCATAGAATACCAGTCACCATCACTTCCAAGTTTTCAAGTGTCAAAAATGGCAGGACTCACAGGCTACAGATTGCATTGAGACATCTCAAAACTAACAACTGACTGCTCTGAATTCTTCCTTTGGGTTAGCTGTCTCAGAACAACTGGCTCCCAGAGGCTGGGATGCTACACGAGTGTCTCAGGAAAAAAAAAAAAAAAAAAAAAGAAAATCACCACCACTTTTCCACAGCACCCACTTGGTCACTCTGAAGATCAGATACTGAACTGATGGATCGTGAACCTGACATGACCCAGTCATCCTTGATTAAGATAAAGCAGGCTATCAGTAGGAGCAAAAGCTGAAGAACTGTGAAGCGATCTGGACAAATCACCTTATTTCCCTTGACAGTGCAAAGGTTTAGATTCTCTACCACTATCTCTTCTCATAGTCTGTAGCAGAATTCCTTGTCCCACAGCCTAGGGACCAATGCTTCTCCAAAGAGACAGAGGTTGCAGGTCACTGCAAATGAAAGTAAATTACCACTCCCTCCCTGGCTTACACAGTTTAAAATGTAGAAGAGTGCGAAAATAAATGTTTTAACTTTAGACTAATTACAGTTTGGGTTTAAAACAAGACTCTTGCATCTATGCTGTAAATATGAACACTTGTTTTTTACTCAAAACATGACAAGTAATATTACGAAGTGCCCAGAACACAGCACTGCATAGGAAAGGACCACTTACAGAACTACCTACCTATTACTAACATGTAATTACACCTAAAGACAGACTTACTGAAAGATGCCACCTGTGGGTTCTTTTAAACACATGCACCCCACAGAATTCAGCCATAACAAAGAAAAAGCCTTTTTAAGCATACTAGTTAAGAAAAAAAAACAACTGAACAGAATCCTGCTTTTTTAAGAGTTAACCCAAAAACCCCTGATAAAGTCAAACTGGTTTGTTATTCCTTGTACAGGAAGTCAGCTGTAGTGTATGCACACCATCAGTGCACACTGAAGTACCCATGGTTCAGAATGCTACCAGATCTGTTAACAGCCTCATGCCTCAGGTGAAGCTAAATCTGATGAGAAATGCTCACACAGTGATACAAGAGGACATTTCTTCCAACCTATATATGGAAGAGATCCCCATATGCCACTTGTTTAAACACAGCAGGCACTTTTTTTCCCCTGCATTGGAAGCACACATATTCTACCATTCTGCCATCATAAACATGGTCTTATGAATTTTATTAAGATCTTAGTTTGAGAACTGCAAGAAAGATAATCCTAGCTAGCTACTTCCAAGGATGACAAGCATGTGAGAATGATGAAGAATGTCTCCATATTTTATTACTTGGCACGAACTGAACAGAAGAAGCACACACACCATCTTCAAGATTATGCCACCCATCACATAAGGTTAACCCATCAGGGCAAGAAGGCGGCACAAAACTGGAAACTGCAGTCTTTGAAGCACAGCATGCTGATTAAAACACTCATTATTAAGCACCAGTAAAAGAAAACAAACACCTTCAAATTTTCCACTGACCTCCGTAATGCCTTTGCAAGACCTTTCAGATCAGAGTTCTAAGAATGGACTCATTATAAGGTAGCCTCATCTACTTCCTTTTGGTGTGTGATTACAGAGCCCTAACTCAGTAGGACCGTATGTTCCTAAACTGACAACGCCCTTCAGTATATGCTAAAATGTACTTCTTAACGTTTTTATTTCACACAGAGAAGACTGTGCCAAACAATAGCTAGAATATTTGCAGGAGCTACAATGCAATCACTGAAGCCAGATGCAATCTTCCATTTCTGTTTAGCAAATGGGGTGGGAAGTGGAAAGTATAAACACCAAGGTTCCAGCTAGGATTTTTTATATTTTTCCAGAAGCCCTGAAGAAGGTGCCCACACTATTTCAATCTGAAGCAAACCCAAATTCAGATATTACAACAAAGTACAGACACTTGGAGCAGCCTTCCTCCTCCCCCTTTCTTTTTTTCTGAAGCTGTAGCCCTTGTGGTAGCTCCCAATGCTACATTCTTGACATCGAGACTTAACAGAAAGACTTAGCAGCAATATTAGTAGGCATAAGCATGTACACCCATCAGCACTGCATGTAAATGTACACATTTCCCTGTTGCATAATCATACAATATGTACCTTAATCCATGGAGGCCTTTATAGCCATGGTGGGGAGGAATATTTTGGTTTTCAGTTCAGACTCTGGACAGAGCAGAGAAGATGAGCCCATCTCCACAGGGCTGTTTCAGAGTCAAGTTGTGATGCTGTTTAACTCTCAATAGTGTTTCAGTGTTAAACCAGATACAGCTATAAATACATAACTTCCCGACTTATTTTCACCCACAAGGTAATGAAGTCAGATATGACAACAGTAAGAGATAGAGCACCTGGAACACCGCAGAGTGTGGCCCAATCAGACCAATGCCTAAGACTTTAGAAGTCCAGTGTTCAGTTCACTGACGGCAAGGTGCTAGATTTCAAGGCTGCTGGCCTCAGTTATCTGTCTCTGAAGTTCTGTATTATTTCAGTTCCCACACATTAGCACCAAGACTTCTGAAAAAGCTTTTAAATGTTTGCCAGTGATAAGTGGACAGGACTGCTCATACTACCCGCTTTTTCTCATTACAGATCCCAGAACTACCACTACAGATAAATTATATAGAGCCCACTTACATCAACTGTCATGCATCTCTATCTCAGATTTAAATCTGATCTTAGTGTTACTGAAAGGCTAAGTATCATGCTTAGCACTATTTTTAGGCAAACTGAGTTAACCCAACTTCATATGCAAGTAAAGTTGGACTGGTGTCTAGACCAGAATTCTAATTCTTCTAAAAGAGTGGCTTAAAATATGCTGTCATGATCTCACTGGCTTTACTTTAGGATTATCCATATAATTATTTTGAGTTACGAAGGCAGAAATGTATTAAGTCCATCAGACTACATGCTTCAAAAGCTTTTAATCACAGTGACTTCTTTTTAGATTACTTCCACCACCACTGGAAATAATTCACTGCTGTACTCATTTGTGTGGTAAAAGGTAGCTAACTGCAGCACACAGCAGTACTACAAGAAATTCAGGCACAGGTGGTGTTACCACTGTTCTGTCAAGTCAGGTTCTTCCCAAAACGATTCCACAGTCACTCTGTCTACAAGATTTAATGATGGGCTTCTTAGATATTGCAAGTTACAATTTGACAACAGCTCTAGCTAACCAATCTGTACTATTAATACCATGAACTAGTGGCAAGGTACTTTCTGACTAACAGTAAACTTCCTCCAGTAAAAGGTGTTTTACTTCCTCTCAGACTGTGGCTTCTGAGCTATTGACAACATGCTAGTAGTTTTGGATAAGCCTCAGTATTAGCACCAGCAGCACACAAAATAGTATCTGTCATTCACAACTGTGATTGCTCCATACAGTGTCTCTGCTTTCAAGAGATTTGCTTCTTCAGTGCTAGAGAAACATTTTATTGACTACTGGCACTGATCTGCAGGCTTTACTCTGAGTGATAGGATAAATCTACACAGTTCTACAGATTAAAATAATGCTACATCTCACTGAAGTATAGTTTAGGTGAAAAAAAGATAGTTTCCTCTAAATAAAGCAGTCTGAAAATAAGTTTTGTTGAAATATGGATGCACATGAATGAAAATGGACCATTTACTATACTCTTACCTTCTTAGATCTCCAACAACGACAGTACACAGCCTTGTCTCCCAGGTCTTCCATATCAAATGCATGGACTACCTTGGGATTATCTTTCTGGATATGGGGATTCACCATTGCTTTGGTGCATTTGTCTTTAGAGAGAAATCTGTAGGCTAGATATCCAACCACAGCTGCTCCAGCAGCTAAGGAGATCGCAGCAATCCATTCAGCTACAATAAGAGAGAAGAAAAAAGACTGTCAAGTTTTGACCACAGCATACATAAAACTACTCAGTAGCAAATGCCTTCATGCCTGTGGCAACACATTTACTTTCCAACAGACCTTTTTGCTCTGTAGTAGTAATACAGTACTTTAGAAGAGTATCTTCTTTTGACACTTGCCTAGTTAATCTACTCCTTTCTACTGATCAGTTCTCTTTCAATCCTTTCCTGTACAAGGGCAGAACACAGGGTTTTGAGGGTTTTTTTTTTAACCTTTTAATTTAGAACCTCTGATACTAGTATTGGTAGAATAGTGTTTCCAAGTCCAGCACCTTAAACCAGCTATAAGTACACCTGCAGGCAGCAAAAAAAAAAAACCCACTCTTGTTTGTTTCAGTTGCAGAAAAGTCATTAAAGAAGAATACTCAACATCAACTCCCTAAATAGGATCCCTCCCCAAAGTATGGGTACTGAATAGCTTTTAATAAAATGCATCTTGGAACTAAAAAAAAAAAAAAGTTAACAGGTGTTTGGCAAAGGGGAAATTATTTATTATACTAGCACCAGCAACAAAAGCCAGCTTAGATTAAATCCCCACTGTAGTGTACTGGAAAGAACAAAGATCAAACCCCAAAATATTTAAGAATAATAGCATGAGTTTATTTTAACTGGATTAGGTCCTGACTCTCTGAAAGACAACTTCCATTTAAAAAAATCCTCTTCATCACTTTTCTCCTCATCCTCAGTTTTCCTCCCTTCAGTTACCCCTAAAATCTTCGCAGTCTTGCTCATGTAGAATAATTTCCTTTTTGGCAAGGAGTTTTCCTATTATTTTGTTGATTTATTTATTTCTCTTCTGCCTCAGGAAAACATTCTGGACTTCGGCCCAAAAGGCTCTGGCTTCATCAACAGCCCCAGCCGTTTTTCTCAGAGCAGCAAGCAGGTGCTCTTTCTTTGCTCTTTATCCACCAGTTCTACTCACACACATACCCCTAACACATACATACACTTTTTGTCTGACTCTACAGATAAAGAAATCAAACAGATATTTAAGTTTCAGCACAACTGCACAACTTAAGAAAACTAGAAGAGTTTCCAGCTTGGAATTTCTATCTTACCCTTCCATGTTTGTATGGTATTTGAAAGATGCCAAGTCAGATCACATCTTTGGAGTGAGAGATATTACTACGCTAAAAGCTAAGAACCAAAAAACCTTTATTAGTTCTTGCTACTTTCCACAGTCAATTGACTTGCTGTATTGCCACTGTAAGCTTGTACTTAAAGAAGTGCAGAAGGTTTTCCATCCCTGCCTAACAGGCTTTCCTGGAATCTACATCAAATCCTTTCCTCTGATAAAATAGTGTGTCAGCTCATACAAACCATAATGACCCACAAGGGATGCGATATAGCAATATGTGGAATTAAACAAATACGTGTATGATGTCTGTAGCCCTGTAAGATCAGGTAAGGCAGGTGCTTCTCTAGAGTTCACATGAGTAAGAAATGCAGAAATCCTTGAGTTCATTTTCTTCGTACATGAAACAGAAGAGACCCACATACACTGAGACCCTCCCTGTAACAACAGGGTGATATTAAGACACAGAAAAATACTACCTTTAACATCAAAGAACTTAGGGCATATTTCCCTGCTCCCGAACTACTTAAAACAATAAAATCCCCAGAAAGCATAGTGTAAATCCAGTAGTTTACATCCGCCCAGTAAGTTCTGACCTCTTTGATCTCCCCTTTATAAACTAGTCAGAATTATGCATTTGTTTTAATAGGTTAAAAAAGTAAGGAGGTGAAATTAAAGAAGGCTTTCTATGAAAATATGGTTTACTTTAGCAAAACAGTCCAAACTAATCCAAAGAACAGCCACAGCTTAAATGAGAGGCAGCAGGTTCTCCCAAGGAAAGTCACAGCAGAGTGCAGCACCCTTTCACCTTCTAACTTGAGTATGTTGCCCCAGGCAGAGCAGCAAGGAGGAGGTACCTGGAAAGCTCAGGGATAAGCTGGGTCTGATTAGTTTAAGGTGAGTTCTGATGAAATGTCAAGTGCAACTGCCACAGTGGCATGCAAAACAAGGAATTACCCATACTGGGGACTTCAGAAAAGCAGCAGTTGCAAGGATTGCCCAGGTTGCTAGCAAACGCATTGCCAATGGATCATATCTTAACCTACATTTTTAAATAAGATGAGGGGACGGTGATAGACTGTATCCATTTCACCTTAAGGAATCAAGGGGACAAAGTGACTTTGAAGACCACCAAGGATGACTCCTGTAACTGAACCGCCCTTTAAGGTGCTGTACCTTAACAGACCAGCAGAGGAAAAAGATTCTGATGACAAAGTACTTCTATGACTCACAGTGCAAGCAGTAAAGTCTGCCCTAAAATTCAGTAGCTTTTGAAGAGCATTCATAAGAGCTGCTATGCACATCTGCAGCTAACCAAGGTCCCTCCAACCTGAGGGATGCTGCCAGCCACCTACGACATAACTGTACATAGTTCATCCAGACCAACAGAGATTATTAAAGTAATGGTCATCTCATGTATCAGTGACCTCCTACATCTCCTCCTGAAGGCCAAATTAATTTGTTACACACACAAACATACACAGAAAGAGCTTAAGATACTTTTTTTTTTTTTTTTAATAATAGATCATGCTGTCTTTTTTACTGTATGTGCTTATTTTGGCTGGGACTGAGTTAATTTTTTCCCTATTAGCTAGCATGGGGCTACATTCTGGATTTGAGTTGGAAAGAGTGCTGACAATTCAGGGATGCTTTAGCTGCTGTTGAGCAGTACTTACACAAGTCAAGGCCTTTTCTGCTTCTCATCCCACCCCACTGGTGAGTAGGCTGGGGGTGCACAAGAAGTTGGGGGGGCACACAGCCAGGACAGCTGATCTCAACTGACCTAAGGGATATGCCATGCCATACAGCACCATGCTCAGCATATAATGCTGTGGGAAGAAGGAAGGGGAAGGACGTCTGGAGTGATGGCATTTGGCTTCCCAAGTAACTATCACACATGATGGATCCCTGCTTTCCTAGCAATGGTTGAACACCTGCCTGCCCATGGGAAGCAGCGAACAAATGCCTTGCTTCACTTGCACGCACAGCTTGTGTGTTACATATTATACAGTCTTCATCTCAACAGGAATTTTATTCTTATGATTCTTTTGCCACCCCACCAGGGTGGTAAGCAAGTGGTTGTGTGAGGTTTCATTGCCAGCTGGGGTAAAACCACAAGTCCTTTTTGGTGCCCAGTGTGGGGCTGGAAGGGTTCAAGACAATGACAGATTTTATTAGAATGTGCTAGGTTGAATTTATAGCTGTCATGCTTGCCCCTATGCTTGCCATGGGGCTCACCTGCCTTACTGTATGAGTCTAGTGCTCATTAGTGGCTGCTTTCTGCATTCACTGCTTGCCATAGTACTATACTGCCTATCATCTTACTCGGCTGTACCTGCCAACATTTTGGTAACAGCAACAGCAATGCATCTAGGCTGGCTGATGGCCACAGCATCACTGCTGTTTCTGCAATCCTGATACTAGACAGGCTGGGACTCCAGTGTGAACTCAAATGGACCATGACCTGTGGCTGAGTCCATGTGGGAGCAGGACAAGCCAAAGAACATGTGGCTGTGAACAAATCCACAGCAGTGCAGGCACATCTCAAATAGTCTATGCTGCAACAGGTATACCTCTGAAGGGACAGCGGCCCAAGGATAAGGAGAAGGTACATCTCAAAGCATCTGTGGCTGTGGATAAGCCCATGCTGTTGCAGGTACACCCTGAAGCATCAGTGGCTGTGCACGAGGTTATGCCAGAGCGCATCAAAGCATGTGGTCACTGTAAGCCCATAACAGAGCAGGTACATCCCCAGAGGAACTGCAGCCATGGATAAGACCATGTTGGATCAGGGTCACACCTGAAGAGACTGTGGCTGTGGGTAAGGCCGTGCTGGAGCAGGAGTATCTCTGAAGGCACTGTGGCCCACAGGGAAGGCCACACTTGAACAGGTGCAGTGCAAAGCCACTGTGGCTATGGATAAGTCCATGCCACAGCAGGTATTCCCATGAAAAGACTGCGGCTCATAAGTAAACCTCCACTTGAAGCAGGTACACCCCTAAGGGACTGCAATCTGTGGATAAGTCAAAGCCAGAGCAGCGGCAAGGGGAGAAGCTTACCGCAACATTAAATCGAATGGTCTGGCCCAAAGGGATGAGCAGTGGAGACTGTAATGAAAATACCTTAAAGTTGTTGTAATCTAGGATTTGAGTTGCATGTTATGGTTACTTCCATAGCAGGAACCACCTGAAACAACAGAAGTCAAATCTCGCAAGAAGCAGTGCAGGTGCAGCAGCAACTCAACCTGCACTGACATGGGTAACCAGTAACAGCAAAGTGATGGCATTTGTCTTCCCAAGTAACTGTTATGTGTGATGAAGCTCTGCTCCCCCAGAGATGTCTGAACACCTGCCTGAAATGGGCAGCAGGACACGAATGCCTTGTTTTGCTTCACTTGCACATACAGCTTTGCATTAGATAAGTTGTCTTCATCTCAACCCACAATTTTTGTCACTTTTACTCTTCCCTAATGCTGGGAAAGGAAGGGAAGAAAAACGGAAAGGAGGAAACAGGAGTTCAAAGAATGCAACCCCAGGAGAGCAGGCAGTGCACAGAAAACAAAAAAGACGAGAACAGCAACAAGCTAATGGTGTGGATTTATCTTCTTCTATATTCTCTGGACACATCCTAATGAAAAAGAGACTAGGAACACAAAGTTTCTCCTCTCTTATCTAAGCAGCCTGAATATTTCCCTGGATGTTTCCAGGTCTAGGCTATAGAGTTAGTTTTAGGATCTACAAGAGACATCAGACAGATTCCATCTGCAGGAAGAACACGCATTTGCTATCTGCACTGAGAAGCTCAATGAAAAAAATAAGATTGTCTTGGCTCCATCAGGAGTACACAATCTCATTATGACACACTATTTACTTTCCAGGAACTAGAAACAACATGGGGAATAGCTATACCCCCAGAAAGTCAGCCCACGATAATCCTAAGGGACAACTTTCATGTTACCTCTGCTGCTTAAAAAATGTTCACATTAAGTTCAAAATCAACAGCAGAGTAGTAACTCCAGACATGAAAGCCTCTATTTTTTTGTTCTTCCCTTCAGAAGTTCTTACAACTTTCAAGTGTTGCTCTCCTTTTGTTGCCAATGAAGAGGTTATTATTACCCAACAGCTGCTTATAACAGTCCAGTAGTGCAACCATGCACAACAAGAGACCATCTTTATGCAGGCCATGCTTAGAGAAACACATGACACTTGCTTACTGAGGACTCATACAGGATAACCGGCTGCACAGAAAGCCTAATAAGTAGAAGGCAACTAATCAAGTAAATAAAGCCACTTCTAACACCTCACAGCATCCACAAGAAATACGATTATGACCAACAGGCTTAATCAAACTGAAACTGTAAGGTAAAGAGGACACCCAAAGAAGAATAACTGTTGGAACCGGGCAATAAGCAGCAAAAGGCAAGTCACCACGATCATCAGATCTACGTTCAGTATAAAGTCACACCTGCTCACAGGTGTGACTCCATCACTCTCAACAAAAAGCACTAGGTATGCCATTTACTTCCTTCCGAAGGGTAACCTTCCAGCACATATACACAACAATGTGCACAGAAACAATTAACTCTCCAATTACTACCAAGAATTAAATCCACAAAAATATAGTAAGTTTCTGGTGTTTAGCTTCCAGTAGGGTATTAATACAACTCATTTTAGCAGGGTATTATTACAATTTCCGAAAGTCATTAGCCTGAAACACACACAAGCTGAAAAAAGAGCTGTGACCCGCCAGTCACTCATCAAGTTTAATCTTGACAGAAATCACATTAACCATATGCCACCACCTCCTTGTACACAAAGCTCCCTCCAGAGTACTCTAAATCAGCTGTTCCCCTGCTTTCCTGGGATAAGGAGGATATTTTCAGTTTGATTAGCAGCATGCCCATCTCCTTTCCTCACAAAACTTTCTTTTTAATTTCTAGTGTATACCAACTGTTATAATTTTTGCAAGCTTATAAATTACAGAAAGCTGCCCTTAGTAATGCAACCTTGCTGCAATCCATTATTGAGTCATCCTCAGGGCTTTGGTGTGATTATTTTAAAAAGCATAGCCTACATCACTATAACCCACTTTAAACTATACCAATGCCTTTACCAATATTCTGTGCCAGAAAGGTATCTCCCCCCGACTCCCAAAAACGATATGGATGGAGCTCACTGACTTAAGGGCATAAGCCGCAAGGAGCTTTGCAACTGGAAACCATAGCCATGCAGGTGAAGCTCGGGCCTGTTGGGTTTGCCTTCCATACATTTCAACCCTTTCATCCTGTCCGGCTGCCCAACTGCATTTAAAACACACAACGCTGCTTCAGGCACGGCTTGGGTCACTCATTACCAACGCAAATACCGCTGTTATCCCCATTACACAGTATTGAGCTTTGAGCAAAAGATAGAATTCCAGAAATTTGAAAGTTTTCGTGTAATTTATGCCCGGCAGCTTTACAAAAAGCACAGGACATAGAGAAAGGCAAAGCTCAACAGGGAAGCGGCAGGGGGAAAGGCAGAAACGGAACACTAGTGCCTGTTACAGGCCGTCCCCCATTACCAATAAATCCCAGCAGGTACCACGAACCGGGTGTGAGGGCCGGAACACACGCAAACGCCTGTTATGGAGCTCGACAAATTCCAGACCCCCCTCAGGGCCGATCCTCATCCTCCTCAGTCGCCTACAACAGGGGCCTTTTACTAACGTGCGTACCTAATCAGCCACTCCGAGCTCGCCAGCCAGGGGGACGGGACGACAGTACGACACCCGCGTCCCCACAGGGGGTAGCCATGCCGCCATTTTGACCCCGGTGGCCAGCAGAGCGCGGGCCGAGGACGCGCACACCTTCAACCTCTGCCCCCACCCCCTCCCCTTCCCGCTCGTAGGCAGCTACCCCATCCCGCCCGACCGCCCGTCTATCATTGCAGGCCTCCCACCATCCGAGTTTAGCGCTCCCGTACCCCGCACAGACGAATTCTGCCCCAGGCCCATCGCTCCCACACCGAAGACGTAGAGGGCAGACACAACTGAAATCCGCGTCCCGACGCGCGTGCGCCAACAAACACCCACCAGCACCATGGCGGCAAGGCTCCTCCTCTTAAAGGCCTCCCCGCGGTGAACAAGGTGTTCCGAGGGCGGGTTGTTGCTGAGGGGCTGGCTGTAGGGTAGTGGTGAACGGCAGCGAGGAGAAGGGATGCCCGTACATGCAGGTAAAGCAGGCGTTGAGGCCCCTGAAAGTGCAACATGGCAGGCAGGCATCACTGTTCACCCTGACGAGACACCAGCTTAACATGGCCTTGCCATTATTCTTTGCTGGTGGTAGTGCTGCTGAGTGCCCCGAGTTACCAGAACTCTGCAAACCACTTAGCATGTAAAATCGTAGAATCAACTAGGTTGGAAAAGACCTTTAAGATGATCAAGTCCAAGTGTTATCCCAGCACTGCTAAGTCCACCACTAAACCATGTCACTAAGGGCCTCTTCTAAATAGTTGATGGTGATTCTACCACTGCCCTGGGCAGGCTGTTCCAATGCCTGACTACCCTTTTGGTGAAGAAATTTCCCTTAAATTTCCTTATTCAGTATATTAAATTTTCTTATCCAGTGTAAACTTCCCATGGCACAGCTTGAGGCTGTTGCTTCTTGTTATGTCACTTGTTACTTAGGAAAAGAGATCAACCATCTCCTCTTTCCATTTTCCTTATAGATAGTTGTAGAGAATGATAAGGTCTTCCCTGATGCTTCTCCAGACTAAACCATCCCAGTTCCCTGGGGAACATTCCTCTTAAGACTTGTTCTCCAGACTCATCACCAGCTTTGTTGCTCTTCTCTGGACCCACTCCAGCGCCTCAGTGTTACTCTTGTTGTCACCAGTGCAGAACTGAACCCAGTATTCAAGGTGTGGCCTCAGCAGTGCACACCTGTGAGCCCTTGCCTGCATAGCTGTGGAGAGATGAGCTAGAGCAATAGCTGCCTTAAACTTCACAACTTCTCATATCAATATGAGAATGACTAATCTATATATATATATATATATATATATATATAAAGTATTATCAGAGTCCTGTACCTGATTAAGGACTTGCTAGCACGGGACA
>JASSUY010029947.1:0-27820 GCA_032466535.1 Forpus xanthops
TGGACAGTGGCTTAGCAACTTCATCTGCCAGCTCCTTCAGGACCCGCGGATGGATTTCATCAGGTCCCATGGACTTGGTACATTCAGGTTCTTAAGATGGTCTCAAACCAGATCCTCTCCTACAGTATTAAATTAGTTTTGAAGGTTGCTTCTCTGTTCATTTCATCATAACCTTAAAGTCTGTGGTTTTGCTGTTTTAATATTCTTTTGTGCTGGGAAGTAGGCATCAGTTAGGATTTATTTGTGGGTGGGAGGATCTTAGGAGTTAGTCTGCAGTGGATTTTTTTTGCCCATTTGAATACAATAGAAATAATTCACTGAGGGATTGCTCAATGCTCAGAGATAAAGAGAAAAAAGTAATCAAACTCTTTGAATGTTTCCTGTCTTCTCACAAGTATATTGTCTTAGAAGCAAAGGTAAAATGATACAGTATTAAAAGCATCCCACCCAAACACAGCAATATCTAAACTGAGAGTCAGCTGTAGAAATGTGTGTGAAGATCTCTTTGTATATGCGTGTATACACAAGTGTGTGTGTATTTGTAGTTGTATAATTCATGTGTCTGCTTTCCCAAACTGATTTCTTATCTTATGCCTTACATTTATTATTTATCACACACCATTATTTAAATGCCAGCATACACTATAAGTTATATATGGTGATCTCTGATGTCATGGTAGCAAATCAGTGGAGCAGCTACATTTAACATCATCTATTGTCTTAGATTGTGAAACTCCAAGGGTATTCCTGAGCAGCTCTGTCTATCTTGGTTTTTTGTTAGCTTGTTAAGACATTGGGGTGGTGAAGCTGTCTTTGGGGTGGATTTTATCATTGAGGAGACTTGCCCTGTGCTCCTTTCCATCTGGAAAAGGATGCCGCAGCTGCAGCCTTTCAACCTGGGACTGCTGTGACAAATGCCCACAGCATGCAAAGGAATCGACTGATATGTTTTCTTAATTACATGCTTTGAGTCCAAGAGGCAGCAATCTCGGGCAAATTATCAGACCAAATGCTTGACCAGTTGGCTCATAGGCATCTTGTACCGAATATTTATATGAAACCTGTCTTTTTTTAATTATATTTTTTTTTTCCTTTTGCTCAAACAGAGATGCTAGTGTGGTATTCTTACTAACAGGGTTCATATCTATTGCTGAGAATTTACCCACTCCCTATAATGGTATATGCAACTGAAACAGGATGTTTTACTATGTCTCCCTTTTGCTTAAGTCCCAGGTAGGTATTAATGTTTGCAAACATAAACTCTAGCAGCAGTTGGGCCAGTTTTTAGTTTTCATATTAACACCGAATAATAATGGGTGTTAGACTTAACTTGGTGGTGCCTGGATGAGCATTTTTGGCTTGAACACTTGACTGTGATTTCTACAGTGACTGCTGCTGATAAAACCCACCACCACCACCCCTGAAAAGAACCCAGATGAGCAAGAAAATCAGACCATATTTGGGCCATTTTAGTCATAAGTTATTTCAAAGGCCAGTTTGCATTTCTTACTGTGGATTATGGGGAGTGAGCAGAACCAGGTGTTCCAATGTGATCTGTTTGAATGGATGGCACTGGCTGGGGTGTGACTGGTTTAGCGTGTGGTGTCCCTGCCCATGGCAGGGGTTAGAACTGGGTGATCTTAAGGTCCTTTCCAACCCAAACCATTCTATGATTCAATGAACAGTGTTTTGAAACGGGAGAGAAGAGCAATTTCCAAATCCGCCAAGCAAAGTTGGGGCTCCTCCTCTCAACTTCTGACAAACTGCTAATGTTTATCTACATTTGGATGGCTTTGGTAGTTTTGCAGCGTTTACAGTACGTTTTCCAGTCCTCTTGAAGCAACTGTCTGGATTTCTCTTCTTGCTTGAAATGCAAATGTTAAGATGTATTTGTTGCCAACTGACAGAAAGCAAGAAAAATTATTTTAGGAGAAAGAAATCAAGCAAGAAAACATAGCCATTCATTATTTAAGTGACAGAGTTTCATGGCAGTTTTGTCTTGAAATAACCTCCTGGTTTTGTAAATTGTGCAGCACTGATTTTTCAGTAGCCAAAACTGTTTGTCACACACTCAAAAGCCTTTGTGATACATGCATTGATATCTCAGTAATGGGAACAGATAGCTGGCAAATAGTATTAACCACTAATATGTTCCAGTGAGGGTAATGAATCGATATTTTGCTTTGGTAAATGCATGTTGGTATCCAAGCAATTTGGCAACCCTTCAGATTTGACCCGAGAAAATAACTAGAAGAGGACTTTTTTGTGTATTCCCACCTTTTGTATCCTAGAGTCATCTTTCCCATCCTGCCCTTCCACCTAGAAATGTGGAATTGAGAGCTTATTTTCCGCCAGTGCCAAGAAGTAAGTTTGTTGGCTCTCTCTTTCATTAGGATGACTATATAAAATGAACATTCTCCATGAGGATCAGTCTTTGAGCTGAAGTTACAGGATATGCCAGTTTTTGAGGCTGCCAAGATGTTTCAGAAGTTAAGAAGTGACCATGTTGTACATTCAGTATTTTTTCTTTGCCATCTGCCTAAAGAAGTGCCTTTAAGTTGATTCAAATCAGAGAAGTAATTGCAGTAATTGTTTCCAAATGCCCTATTTTGTGCTGAATCAGTTGCTGCAAAGATATGGTCTTTTACAAAAGATGTTTGGCTCCCCCCCTTTTTATTACCACACCAATATTTAATGAGTATTCTTAACATTAAACCTGAATTATTTTAAGTTAGGTTTAATTTTTCATTAGGAAACCATCAAAGAGCTAGTGATACACACAAAATGTACTGGTTCTCCCCAAGCTACTTGTATTGGAGAAGAGTTAGTATCTGAAAATAG
Source organism: Forpus xanthops (assembly GCA_032466535.1). Taxonomy (NCBI): domain Eukaryota; kingdom Metazoa; phylum Chordata; class Aves; order Psittaciformes; family Psittacidae; genus Forpus; species Forpus xanthops. The sequence goes on from JASSUY010029947.1 coordinate 2,842, forward strand.
TTACTACATGCAGCCATCTAAACACTGCTTTTGCCTGGGCTTTGAGGGGAAATGTCTGACTTCCAAAGCCCTTTTTAGATAACAAAATAATTGCCTTAGGACTCCAGTCGTCTTCTCTTCACAGGTGAATTTCTTTTGCTATTCGCAGAGGAAACTTTTATATTGTTCATAAGTCAGGTGTTTTGTGATCTGTGTGACTTCTTTTTCCTCGGTCTTTTGGCTTGTAGCAAGTTGCCCTCTGTGTTATTAGTGAAATCTCAGAGACAGTAATCTCTGTATCTGTTATGGTATGGATGAGCTGTACAATAGCTCTCATAAAACTCTCGTAAACTCTTATTATGTGAGCGTAAAGGGCTCCAGGCAAGAGCTTGTTTAAAAGGGGCACTGTATTTCTCATGTGCTGCTTTTCAGACTCTCAGTTCAGGACTGGTTTACTGGAATCAAGTTTATTCTGTATCTGTTGTTAACAAAAAATTGCTATTGGTGATTATTCTTTAAAAGCCCCTTGGAGAGGGATTTTTTTACAAGGGCCTGTAGGGACAGGACAAGTGGCAGTTTTAAACTGATAAGAGGGTAGATTTATATTAGAAATTAGGAACAAATTCTTCCCTGTAAGGGTGTTGAGGCACTGGCACAGGGAGCCCAGAGAAGCTGTGGCTGCCCCATCCATGGCAGTGTTCAAGGCCAGGTTGGACACAGGGGCTTGGAGCAACCTGCTCTGGTGGAAGGTATCACTGCCCATGGCAGGGGTTGGAACTGGATGAGCTTTAAGGTCCCTTCCAACCCAAACCATTCTGTGATTTCAATAATTTTAGGTCAGAGGGGAGGAAAAAGCTGTTTTAGAGCCCTCAGTTACCTATAGAATCATAGAATAGTTAGGATTGGAAAGGACCTTAAGATCATCCAGTTCCAACCCCATTGCCATGGTCAGGAATACCTCACACTAAACCATGCCACGCAAGGCCCTGTCCAACCCGGCCTTGAACACTGCCAGTGATGGAGCATTCACAACTTCCCTGGGCAACCCATGCGAGTGCCTCACCACCCTTATAGTAAAGAACTTCCTCTTTATATCCAACCTGAACTTCCACTGTTTAAGTTTGAACTCGTTACCTCTTTTCCTACCACTGCAGTCCCTATGATAATGATAATGCTGGTGTGCATTGACACAGTCTTTACTCATCACTGTTCCCTATAAAACCAGCCTCATTTTAATGGCTTATCATAGACATTTAGTGGAAGAATGTGCTTTGACTCAGTTCTTGAGAAAAAGCAACTGAAGCTGCTGCTCTTTTGGCCCTTACTGGAGTCCGGATGGGGGAGCTGCCTCCACTTGCTCTGCAATGCTGAAGCAGTGCTGGAGTATTTAGCCATGGAAAGTGACAATAAATAGTGTTTGTACTGCACATTCGGGTTTTGAGCAGAGCAATGCTTTATACTGGCTTCAAAAAATATTGAAATAATAAAATTTAGTTACCGTGTTTGTTATATTTCATCATAGTGTTATGCAGAAGTATAAATAAAGAAGTAAGCACACTGAAGAAAGGGGAGGAGATGGCTGTGAGGCAGAGCCCACGCTGGTACTGTTTGTACCCAGCACCTAAAATCACATCTGTGTCCTTAGTGGGGTTTCTCGGTACAGTCTCCATTCAAAAAAAACCAAATAACATTTGCTGGTCTGTATCTCAGTGTTATTAAATCAATGATTCACGACTACACAACAAAAACCTATTGTTGTCTATGGACAAGTGGGCTGCATTTTGGACCTAAGAAGGGAAATTAAATTCATGAATTAGTGATGATATCCACTTTTATGCTTTTTTTTCTCCTTTTCTTTGCCCTGATGCTGAGATTGTGTTATGAACATCTTACACAGCTGCATCAGAAAGCACCTGGTGCTGCAGCTTAACAAAGTGAATATTTAATGTTCCCCAGCAACATGTGACTAAGGCAGGCAATGGAAAAAAAATATCAGTCCATTACTGGCAGAGATTATACAGACAAAATACATTTCCTTCTTGCAGTGGGAAGAAAAAACGCCAGTGAGGATGATGAAGGCTTTCTTAATAAGATTTCTGTTTCCAAATATTCCGCTTCAGACCTCTTAGTAAAATGAATACGCAGAGCTAAGATCACTGTTGAATGAGATTACACTCTCATCCATTTAATAATGATGCAGTTGTAGGTTTTTTCCTTACCTTCTCTTGTAACTTTAAATATTTAGTGGTGAGCAAATTTTGCTTGTGTTTAAATGGGTTTATTTAATATCTTTTTTCTCTAAATAAGCTTTAAATTTATGTAAACTGAACATCACATCTCGCAACAGGCTAAACATATTTTCTAGTCATCTCGTGACTTTGGTGTGTCTTCTTAGTGCAGAGGCTACAGAGAGAGGAGCCTTTTTAGAACAGTGTATGAAAATTGAATTTAAAGAGACCATTTTGCTTTAATTTGGTGGCTCAATTTGTTTAAATAGGCAGTAATCTTGTATTTGTCCTGGTGAGACCTTGGACAGCGAGTACACTTGGGCTTCGTTCTTGATGCTATAAAATATAGCACTTGTGATAATAACTGCTGGTAAACCAATATGTTCATGTATTTTTACTTGGAATGACCGATTTTGGACTTATGTATTATTTGTGATTGATTGCAGGTTGGCTATTCCTTTTCTTTCTGGCTGGGCAATGGAAAGATAAATGACTCTTTTCTCTTTACTTCCTCACTCCCCTCTGTTCTCAGCCGCCTCCCCAAGAGATCAGCTCCAATCTCAGCACCGTGTGACAGTTAGCAGTTGTGACAGGCGAGCCTATTTTTGGAAGTCTGTCCCCACTCTTTCCCTGCTGGAAAAGAAAAGCAAGTTATCTTTAAAATTTAATCTGGAAGAGAAGGAGAAAGCTTTGTGAGGCACTCAGCGCTGGGGCAGCAGTTCTGCTAATTATTTGTTCAGCTTGTGTCACGGGATGGGAGAGGTTTGCACTTTGCCTGGCATTGATCACCTGCCCTTAAGCTCTGCAAAAACCCTTCTGTTCTGTGCAGAAAAAGCAGCAAACTAAAATACAGCATGGAGCTGCATGGATGTTGTCCAGTCATGTCTTATATTTCACACATTTCTGAGCGGCTTCTGCAAAACCAGAAATACTACTGCTTGTCTCCAAGGAACAGCAAGAGAAGTTCAGAATTTGGCAGTTAGGGTGGAAAGATATCTTTTTTTTCCTCATTTATTTTGTCCCTTCTTTAGATTCTACAGGCTCTAGAAGTAATAAAATATATGTGTTAAACTGTGCTCTCAGTGGGGTAACATCTGTAATGATGTTCCATGCTGTGTGCTTAGTGATTACATCTCTTATTTTGATATGGTCTCCTAATCAAACTGCTGTATCTCTGTGCATTGGAAACCCAGCGTAAGGCAGATGTAGTCCTGGCACTTCCTCAGAGTTATCAATTAAAGAATATAAAGCAAATACTAATTTATAGTAAGGAATGTATGGCAGTGTATGACAACAGTTATGTTGTCATTGGACAGTTTATATTGTATCAGACAAGCAAGAATTTCAAGTATGTGAAACTAAGACCAAAATGGCTTTTAAACCTTTGTTCCATGTTGTTGGTGTCCCTAAAGCTCAGGAGCATGCTGAACAATCTCCCAAAGTGCTATTGTTTTGGTTTCTCATAGATGGTTATTATTGGAAGTTTAAAAATAGGCTCTGCTGTCTGTCTTATCTTTCAGTATTGTTCTAGATGGTTCTCTTTATTTCCTTATATGTGATGTGAATACGCCTGTACCTACCCTTTATATATCTGTCCTTACTAGAGTATCAGAACACCTTTCCCTGGAAAGTCAGTGCTGAGTCATCTTCAGAAGATTCTCGTCTTCCCCACCTCTTGCTATCCAAGAAATTAAAAGTCAAAATGCCATTGATATAAGTGCCACAAAAGAAGTGGGGAACAGATGGTCACTGAGGGCCGATCCTGTATTTTTGAGGAACTCTGTGGAAGCTGTGTCATTTCAGGCTTCTGACCCACAAGGCACACACGGTGTTAGTTGGCTAATGAGTCAAATGCCATGAAAATCTCCAAAGTAAAGTACCTTTGGAGGCAGGACTAATCTCAGTGCTCTGTTTAGAGAGGTAACATTTCCTCAATGTGGCTTTTCAATTGTGTTCTTTTAAGGATCATGATGACTCTGTATGGCTGATTCTGTCCCCTGTGCCAGCGGAAGATCAAAATAAACATAGGCTTCTCTGGGTGGAGGGGGTTGAATTGAAAATGAGGCTGTACGTTAATTTACAGCTATGGCAAAACATGTATTGATTCTTCTACTACTTTTTCTTCTCCTTTCTGGCTCCCAAATGGATGCAAATGTTACACATTCTACTCCTTCAGGGTTAAGACCTTCTTGAGGAGTATAGCTCACCTCGTAATATTCTCACCTAAAGGTATTTTTGAATTACTGCTTTATAATAACTTCACACTTCTCTCTCATCTCTGCCTTTCTTACCAGCAGGAAGTGCGCGTGACTGTGCAGGTTCACACACCACGTTTATACTGGTTCATATCAACCAGTGGAATGCATGTGCACACTGCATAAATTCAGACTGACATGGCCAGTGAACCAGCCCCACATGTTTGCACGACTTTTTTGTGCACTGTACATGATCAGCAGCATAAACCACATGTGTTATTCTGTGGATTTTAGGGGCATATTATCATACCAGTTAGATGTTCTGATAGAAAAATTCCATTGTGGCAGATAAAGGGAGAGGAGAAAAAGATTTTAGGGTAATTTTTGGTACAGATAGAGACAATAAACACAGAATGGTTTGGGCTGGAAGGGGCCTTAAAGCTTATCCAGTTCCAACCCCCTGCCATGGGCAGGGACACCTTCCACTAGAGCAGGTTGCTTCAAGCCCCTGTGTCCAACCTGGCCTTGAACACTGCCAGGGATGGGGCAGCCACAGCTTTTCTGGGCACCCTGTGCCAGCGCCTCAGCACCCTCACAGGGAAGAATTTGTTCCTTATATCCAATCTAAATCTCTTCTGTTTAAGTTTGAACCCATTACCCTTGTCCTATCACTATCATCCTTGATTAACAGAAATGGATATATGTATGTGTGTGTGTTGGTATGCATATATTACCTGTTGTTTCTCATGGTAGATCTGTCTGGGGCATCTTCCTTTGGGTATTGTATTCCTTCTGCATGTTTTTGTACATGAAGGGAAAATGTTTCCTTAATTCCACCCCTCAGTCTCATTTACAAAATGTAAGCCTAATTAGGCCTGTAAATTGATGATTACTCTTTCATATCCATCACCTCTAGGATGCAGCATCCTTAAAATACTTATTTAAGTACATGTGAACCAGCAAAGTAATGAATGAACTGTGCTTCTGGACTTTGTCTTTTCATATGCTAAGTAGTAATAGTTAATCAGCATTGGTATGTGGTGCAACATCAGATAATCAGACCAAAAACATCCATCTGCTTCTCTTGAAGTGAATCATCCTTCCAGCATTCTTACTCAATATCTTCAGTAGGAGGAAAATGAAACAAACTTCTTTTAGCCTAAAAAGTGTTTGCTTTATCCCAAATGAATATCAAAGAGGAGGAGAAAAAGAACTGAAGTGATACAGGAAAGTATTTTTATAAGGCAAGATGATGTGTAGCATTATCTATGTCCTTCTGATCAGTGTATCAGAAACAAATGTGTTTCTCCACACTCTGGCTTGCCTGGGCATGTCTTCCCCTTGAAGTAGACTTAATTACTTGGAGTAGGTAATTTGTACCTTGTGTGATTGGCTCCAGTCATCTATGAAGTTTGTGTACTTTATTTTTCTAGAGAAAATATGAATCGATTCAATGTAATCGTGTATTCCAGTTAATACCTTTCTGTGCACAATGATCAGAAAAGCATTCCTTCCTTTTTGTCTGTATGTGTAGATTTTATCTTTTTGTCTGCTTTCTCTCCAAACATGCAGTCATACTGGTCAGGATTTCCTAAATCAGTTCTGTGGCCACAAAATGCTCTGAACTATTTCCACGTTCAAACTCCTCCACTTACATAAAACTCACTGAGGCAACAGAGTTTACGTTCACTGATCTGTAGTTGGTTTGAGATTTAATGCTATTTGTACTGTGTTTTTTTTCCCTGTTCTTTTTTATTTCTTACATAATTATTTAAGACAAATGATGAAAATAGTCCTTGTTCTGTGTTCCTAAATGCCCAATTAAACCTATAAACTGCAAGAAGTTACAACAATTAACACTTTATATGTAGTCATGTTAGCGTTGTGATAGCTGTAACAAAAATATAACCTGTTTTTTTAGCCTTTCTGAAGGGTGCTTGATTTTGTTCAGCATAGAATCACAAAAGAGTTAGGGTTAGAACGGACCTTAAGATCATCTAGTTCCAACCCCTTTGCCATGGGCAGAGATACCTCCCACTAAACCATGCCACCCAAGACTCTGTCCAACCCAGCCTTGGATGGAACATTCACAACTCCCCTGGGCAACCCATTCCAGTGCCTCACCACCCTTACAGTAAAGAATTTCTTCCTCATATCCAATCTAAACTTCCCCTGTTTAAATTTGAACCCATTACCTCCAAGGTTGTATTTGCCAGATTGTAGCACAAGTGTTGTGAAAGGGGCACTTTGCCCAGCAGCTCCTGCTGTACCTAGTCCAATCCCTGACTGGGTTGGTTGACAGCCAAATGGGGTGTCCCAAACACGCTCCTGGGTTGTTCCTGCTATAGAAGTGTTAAGGTTGTACATAAGACATCAATAGTCAGTAGAAACTTTTCCGCGTAAGTGATTCTGAAGATCAGCCTTGTATGTCATTAAGACTGGAGAGAGGTTTTGTATCTAGTCAGGGTATATCAGTAGACCCCATCTGGAGTACTGCATTCAGCTCTGGGGCACCTAGTAAAAGAACAACGTGGGCCATTTGGAGCAAGTCCAGAGGAGGCCATGAAGGTAATCAGAGGGCTGGAACATCTGTCCCATGGAGACAGGCTGAGACAGTCAGGGATTTTCAGCCTGGAGAAGAGAAGGCTTTGGGGAGACCTTAGAGCAGCTCCCAGTGCCTAAAGGGGCCAACAAGAAAGCTGGAGAGGGGCTTTTTACAAGGGCAGATAGGGATAGGACAAGGGGGAATGGCTTTAAACTTAAAGAGGATAGATTTAGATGAGATAGGTGGAAGAACCTCTTCCCTGTGAGGGTGGTGAGGCTCTGGCACAGGGTGCCCAGAGAAGCTGTGGCTGCCCCATCCCTGGCAGTGTCCAAGGCCAGGTTGGACACAGGGGCTTGGAGCAACCTGCTCTAGTGGAAGGTGTCCCTGCCCATGGCAGGGGTTGGAACTGGATGAGCTTTAAGGTCTCTTCCAACCCGAACCATTCTGTGATTCTATGATTCTGTGAAATAATGCATGTGCTGGTGTGGTTATAGGAGACCACAATCAGCTGGAATAAATAACTGAGCAAAAGGGACTTGAGGAGTCTCCAGACAAGCTCACATGACTTTTAAAGAGAAGCTGGAGAAATGCTGGAAAAAAAAGAAGTGAAGTAGAAGGAAAAAAAGAGGCAAAGTATTTGTGTAAGGATGTAACTTTGAGTTGTATATTTTGTATCCCAAGCAAATAGATGTGTAATGTGTGTCTGCACTCAACTGACGATGTGTAACTATCACTTGGAGTAAGTGAGAAAGTCTACCCAAAGCATCTGGCAGATGTCTTGTTTCCTCATCTCCTTCACACTTCCCTTGGTCTCCAGCAGTGTCTCCCATTGGGGTTCCTTCACTGTGTCTTGCCAGAACTAGTGCAGGTCTGTGATCTGTCATTTCCACTACTTGGAGCCTGAATCAAAGAGTTCACGGTGCATTGGAAAATGTAGAGGAAATCACGCTTATGCCAGCCTAAGGTTAATTCCCTTTTTGGCCAAAGCTTGCTATTTCTGTCCACAGGCATGTTAATTTGGTTTTAGTGTTAAACACTTACAAGTCCTTCTGTTCTTCTTTTGTCTCATTTAGATATAATCCATTTTTTTTTGCATTTTTTCCAAAAATCCTATTATTTCAGGAGCTTTCCAGGGGCTAGTTATGCATATGATTGTAATTCTGCAAATCACAGAAATTCCAAAGCATGCAAATTGAAGTGCTTCCATATGGCCACTCAGCTTAAGCTATTTGGTAATCGATGTAAGAAGGGGTCTAGATGGATTTTGTATTGCTTTTCTTCCTGTATGAACTGTTCCTGTATACTAGTGTATAATTGTCCTCATCTCCATGACTTTGTCATCATCGTGCTTTGCTCTAGCACTTAGCTGGTTGTAAAAAATGCTTCTTTGTAGATTCGGTTGTTATACTTGCTTCTCTTTGATTACTAACTTGCAAGCTGTTCAGCGTCAAAGCACTTCCATAATATCTATTATAATACAGAGGAAATCAATATCTGCTTAATGAAATAAGAATATATGCATTAAGACTGTGAACTATGGTGGGGTGTCTGAGGTTGTTGGTGTTTCTGGATTGTAGCATTCATAAAGCTAGGAAGATGCTGACTGTCAAAAATATAAAAGACATAAAAGTGCTGGTTTGTGTAATTTTTCCTTACCTGGATTCCTAAGTAAAGAGACCTGTTTGCTGTTCATGTCACTTTTTCACAGGGTAAAGCGGAGTGCTTTATACTAACATGTCTAAAGCCCACTGTGTAAGCAGTTTGGTTTTTATTTATCTCAGACCTGGGAGGAATACTGCATTTTTCTCTCTTATTGATTAAAGAGCTTCCATGTTTATGTTCTACAAAATTCATCAAAACACAAGTGAAAACACAAATTTCTAATAGCCAAATATCACAGTGTTAATATGTTTTGTTCTCCTTCCCTACAAGTTAATGAGAATGAAAAACTAAAGTGACATTGAGACGCCTACATAGTAGTGTAGAGAGAGAGCTGCTATTTCAGTTAGCTGGAGTTACCTTATCAGATATAAGAAAAAGTAAATACCTAATTTCATGCAGTCACCTACAAATAACCTTTATGCCACTCTTCAAGGCTTGTTCATAGCTCTTCTTTTCACATAGTTACATCTGATGACTTGTGTGGCAAAGTGTTTTTTCTTATTCCTTGGGACCCTGGAAGCCAGGTCATCAAAGAGAGCCAGCTAATGCCTTTTTATCACCACTATGGAACCATAGAATCACAGAATGGGTTGGGTTGGATGGGACCTTAAAGCTCATCCAGTTCTAATGCTCTCTCATGGGCAGGGACACCTTCCACTAGAGCAGGCTGCTCCAAGCCCCGTCCAGCCTGGCCTTGAACACTGCCAGGGATGGGGCAGCCACAGCTTCTCTGTGCAACTTGTGCCAACACCTTGCCACCCTCATAGTAAAGAACTTACTGCTTATATCTTATCTAAATCTGTTCTCATTCCCTTTAAAGTGTTTATAATCTTGAGGGGTTTATAACCTTTCTGAAAGGAATGTGCTGGGATTGTCAGAAAATGTGCTCTTTTGTTCCTTTTGATGCAGTTGCCTGTATTGCATCCATCATAACATCTTGTGTTATAAACACTACTGGTATTCTTGCTGTGCTCCCAAGAAAATATTTGTGTTAAGAGAATAGAGCATTTATTTTAGTGAAAATTCATTAACATGATACGGGTTTTTTTTTTTAGCAAAGGCAAAGCTGTAGAAGTTCACCAGTATTTGGATATGAGGACATGGCTAGTGACATCTGGCATTTTCTTCCGTCTTGGATCAGTCCTCTGACTCTTGGGCAATTTTCTCCCTGCATTGTTGTATCTGAATAATGGGGTTTTTTTACCTCCAAAGTGGTGGTATTTGGTTACCCAGGGAAGTTGTGAATGCTCCATCACTGGCGGTGTTCAAGGCCGGGCTGGGCAGGGCCTTGGGTGACATGGTTTAGTGGGAGGTGTCTGTGGCCCTGGCAGGGGGGTTGGAACTGGATGATCTTAAAGGTCCTTTCCAACCCTAACTATTCTATGATTCTATGATATTTTGCATGTCTGTTCTGTAAATCCCTTGGAGGCATTATGAGTTGTAAGGCTGTGTGGTGTAACTGGTGCACAATTGAGTTTGTAAAATCTTTACTATTAGAGGTTCTGTGTGAGACGATAAGGCAGGTTGACTTTTAGATCCTGGATTGATCATGAAGCACTAACTTTTAGGGGAAAGCAGAACTGATGCATTAAGTATGACATTATGGATTCCTCACATGGAAAGCCATAAGGCTGTTTTTTATAGGAATATATCTTGGAGCAGAGACTGTTTCTCATCACCAGTGTCCTTCATATCATGTACTTTTATTAGATATTCAAATAGCATGGGGAAGGATATCCCTACGCTGCTAATTTGGTCTCAGATCTTTCAAACACTTTCTTATATCCGTATGTTTATTCATGTGAGTAGTTCATTTGACTAGTCTAGTTGCAGAATAAGAGATGCATTCTGAGTTTATTATGCAAAGTTAAGGAAGATAAGGAAAAGTATGCGTATGTCATTGCAAGCTCATTTATTTCATAGTGTACTGCACAGAACACACCAGCATGTTCTACAACAGAATTTATCCTTGTGACGCTGGGAGTACAGAGGAGTGAATAAAATACATTTGTTATAATAAGTCGTACTAATATGGAATAAAATAGCATAAGTATCTTGTTATAGGTATTGTGGCTGCAATGTAACCCAGGGCAATATGTGTATAAGTAACATTTATTATTAAGTGTGATTGTTATGCTGCTGTGAAAGTGACAAACATTTGACATGTTCAGTTAATACATTTAATTAAATTTCAAGATTAATTATGAAGATGAGTAACTCTCCTTCATTACCTTGTAGGAACAAAAGATACTTACATTTGGGAAAGAAAAGATGATTAACAGAGTAACATGTATCAGAATTGCAAATGCTCCCTTCCAGGAGTAGAGATCATAAATATTAAATTCTGCCTCCCCCAGCAAAGAGGGAATGAGATTCACAGCAAATTGGGTTTGCAGAACTGCTGGGTTTCAAAGAAGTGATTTTACAATACTCGTAAGTACAGTTGTCAAAGAGGTGAACCGTTGCTTCAAACCGATCAGGGATGATTAGAAGAGAGGAAGGTGTTGGAATCTTGCTCTACATTTCAGCATGTTATTGAAGTATAACTCAGATGTAAAACACTGCATGTGGGATTGGTTCCCTAGGTTTAAGTTTTGCATATTCATCCCATGGTCATGTAAAAAACTAGAAAGAGGGTGTTCAACAACTATCTTAATTTCTTCCACTCTTTCCAAGAAAGTGGCAACACCAGCTGATGCATTGTAATATGCTATATTTATAGGTCAATTTAGCAGCTTTTTCTATTAAATCTTGTCAAGCTCTATGATTTGTATGTTATTTGTTCAGCATGCCTGTAGCAGACATGACTGGGTAATTTGAAATATGAAATGTGTTAACCTCAGAGTTCAGTTAATGATGAAGTCGAATTAGGCTAATAACAGTTTAAAACAGCCATATGTTTTCTTTCAACTTCATAGATTTATAATCTCAGATATGTTTTTGCTTCGTATAAAAATACAAAGTGTTATTTCTTTGTACGCAGAGCATGTTGTTCTGAAGGGTCACCTCCAGGTCTTCAACTTACAAGGAGGAGAAAAAGGGTTTTGGTTTTAATACCTTCTGAAATTCCAGTCTTTGAAAGATGTCTCCTTGTATTTCTTGTGTCAGTCATTGGTATTTAGCTTAGGTTCTTAATCAGCTGCCAGATCTCACACATGGTTTGAAATGACTAGTGTAGTTGTTTAATCTCTGCGGTCTTTTCTGTTGGGTCCTTTGAATTAGCTCAAAATAAGCTACGAGCACTGCAACACTCACACAGTTTTACGGATTTGATGTGAAAGCAAGGCATTGCTATACCTGTCAGACAGAGAAACTTTTGAAACTCATCTGATGAGAGAAGTGTTTATGCCAGGATTCAACTCCTTACTATCAAACCTGACAAGCAAGTTGAGCTTTCCAGAGCTGCCCTCACTTCTTGGGTGGTTGCTGTGTCCTTCTAGAATGTGCTGCAGTCAAACTATGGTAAATGAAAAATGCTGCTGAGAGGTGCCTTTTTCAAAAATCGAGTGCTATGTTTTGCTCAGAAGTGAACATCAGTTTTTAGAAGTGACATTTGTGTCAGTGTTATGTCTTGAAGTTCACAGCTGGTTTAATGATTTCTCATTACTGCTTTTCCTTTTATATCAGTTTTCCCACTTGTGTATCTTAGTTTCTTATTCCTGGAAGCCAGGTCATCAAAGTGAGACAGCTAATGCCTGTTTATCACCATCATGGAACCACTGAATCACAGCAATCAGCTTGAAAGGGACCTTAATGCTTACCAGTTTGCATATGAATTCCTGGGGAAGCCCAGATTACAAGGTTCATTTAGATCTTGCTTTATCTGTGACAGTAAGTTTATGTCGGGCAATATGGAATCATTGGTGGAGCTGTGAGACTGGGAGAAGGCAAGGGGCAGATCTGATATAGACTTTTTTGTTCTACTGGTTGAGAAACTCTCAGTTAGGAAGTCCCTGCTGGTGGCTCCTTGAATTGCTGTCATAAATATCCAAGTGTAGAAATCAAGCTTTTCGTGTCATTCAAATAAACAGTAAAGACTAGAAAATCCCTTCCCCTTGTTCTCTTGACAATCATGAACTTATATACAAAATTAACCTTCTTTTCATTGTCTTGATTAACAGCCAGTTTGTTTTTTCATCATAATTAACTCTTTAGGCAATTTTTTGTATGTAAGTATAGATATACTTGCTGTATTCAGGGTGTTTGCCACCACCCAGAGTCTAAAGCACGTGGCCATGAAGGTTGGCTGTGATATGTGATGTACAGGCCATAGAATATAATTAAGTTACCACAGAAAATTCCTCTGTTAGCTGATTCATCTGGCGCCTAGAGGTAAGCCTTAAAATCATCCATATTTGTGCTGTGAAAATAGTGCTTGTCAAAATGTTTCTTTTGAGGGGACATGGGTTTTTTATGTGGGCAAGATTACTGCTTGGATGCATTAGCGGAGAGCTGTGCTTTGCCATAGGCTGTGCAATAAACTTGACTGTCACAGCAGAGGTATGGATCGAGGGTGAATTCTGATTGCTTTTCAAAACATGGCTGGGAGATCGGAATGGAAGAGCCCAGGAAAATCTTTGGAGTGGAGTGTATCAGTCATCCAACATTTGTGTGTATTTGCGTCTCACATAAAAATACCCTGTGATATTAAGCAGTGACTACAACATATTTCTTGGGTAAGCCATTGCCTGGTGACATGTGGTAGATTTGAACAGAAAAAAGATGATCTGCAGCACAAATAAAACCGAAATGGAAATCCCTTTGTGGGGCACAGCTGTTCTGCAGATCGTTTAGATATCTTATGTGTCATTGTCCTCGCTTCTTTCTGATGCACAATATTTATGTCAGGGGCTAATAGTCCCTCAGCATCCTGTATCTGTTCAGGCCATTGTGAATGGCTTCCCAGCTTTTTTTGCCAGCGCTGATTTGTAAATTTGCTCTGTGATAGTGACTGCATTGGGATCCTTCAGCCAATATGGTAAATCTGATGTTTTTTCTCTCATATATTATGCCAAAAAAACCCTTTCAGTTGTTTTCTTGAAAAATATAGGTTTTAATATGTTCTGAAATTCTTCATGGCAAGACACCAGTTTAAGAAAATGTTTACTTCCAACCTGTACAGGAACACCTCATTAACCTCATTGAGCCCTTCCCAATCCAGATGCTGAAAACATTCTTACAGAAGATATATCACCTTCTGGAACCTTGGTAGAAGCTGCCTTCTCAGTGTCTTTCAATATGAAGCCAATCTTGGGAGCATTGTTGCAACTCTTCTGTTTTACTTAAAGGGTCTGAGGAAGAGCTTTAGATGCCTGTGTTAGCTTACAGTAGTTGGTCTAACCAAATTGATTACCTCTTCTAGGAAACTTGCCTACCTCAAAGAAATGATTTACTCTTAGAGTTGAGAGGCCCAGCTGTTGTTGGGAGCCATCACCTGATGCTGGAGATTCACTGGGGGAAAAAATAAGGCAAAATATGGAGTTCTTCATCTGCAGATAATGTTTAATGTTATTTACTGTTTTGGGGAAGAAATAGAAAACTTGCATATTTTCAAGTGTAGACAATTATAGGCTGAAGAGGGGAGATTGCAAGTACTTGGTTAGAGACAAACATTTGAGTGGGACGACAAATGATAGCTTTTACGCATTGTTTTATTGTTGATACTTTTTGTGTTGCTAGCAGATGTATTTAAGCTCCAAGCACATTTGGATCTTTTCCAAAGTACCTTTAAACACAGAGCTGGGCTGCCTTTTAGTCTTTGCAACAGGTAGTACAGAAAGTTGGCTACTCTGACAGTTGGCATTGAGATATACTTTTAGCTCTGAGGATTTCTTAGAATGGAGTACAAAGAAGTTTTCAGTAAGGGAAGTAGCTCATCCCTTTTACTTCTGAAAAGTACCAGTCTAGAGCAAACAAAAATAACTGTTGGTCTGTGCACTTCAGTCCCTCAAAAGGGGGTCCGTAGAGATCTTTTCCATATCAATTTTTCATTTGTCTGTGGAAGACACTGCAAAAGAAAAGGTTTTATCCAATTTGGGTTATTATATGTTTTTCTTACTAAGATTTCATGTACTTCCCCAGGAAGGCTTGGCCCACAAGGAATCAGGTCATACCTCCTGTAAAGCAGTTAGTAGGGGATAGGAGAAGATGATAAATATTTATATTTAGGCAAGGATATGGAAGCATGTTGAAAAGAAAGTGGATTTTCCTTTATTGTCAGGGTGACCTGAAATATTCAGAGCTGAGATGGCCTTCTACCGCTTTTGTTCTCTGTCTGGTTCCTATGGATATCATGGCATTTGCTACGTTTTCCTGCTGACCTTCTCAGTATATTCCCTATGTCTGAACTGGTAGGATGTCACATCTAAGAAAGTCTCACCCTTAACCTCCTTTATTGCCATCCAGCAGGTCTAAGGCCTTTATGCAAATCAGAAATAGGTTCCCATAAGTTAATGAGTTAATAAACAACTGTTCTCATAGAGCACTTAAGTATGTCTTTGCTCTTCAGCTTTTTGGAGTCTAGAAAGAGTAATCATACCAAGATTTGGTTTAGGTGAGACCAGAGCTCCTACCCTAACCCAGTATCTTTTATGTCTGACTGTGGCCAGTAGCATAAGTATTTTTTAGGGAATAAAAAACTCAAAAATAGCACTTTCCCAAATGCATGCTCTTCTAGTTTTGGAAGATGGTATGTCTAGGCAGTTTTTGAGGCAGAAGTTGTAGCCGCAGTTCTGTTTCTTACATCATGCTGAACTTTCTTTGATGGATTTATCTAATTAGTCTTTGAAAACACTTGTACTTTTCGGTGCATATATTACAGCGAGTAAATTTTTATACGTGGTTTTACAGCAGCTTAAAGGACCTCCTACAATTACCTACTTTTTGTATGTGTGTGTGTCTACCATAAATCCATTTCTAAGTGCATAAATCCAACTAATAGAGCTTTTATTCTGTCTGTTGGCATTTTGGTAAACATCTCCGCATCAGCATTTTCATCAACAGGTTTATGTAACTAGCCATTGTTCCAGTTCCTAAGTACAACTGTCCTTTTTTAGTTGTGAGAGAAGGAAATACTTTTACTTTGAAAACTTCATAAAAGAAATCCACTAATAAAGATTTAGAGCTCTGCTAGCATGTAAAATTCAGATATAAACTCATATATAATGAGATTATCCAGCTTCATTCTCTCATCTTCTTTTTCTTACTGAAGCTGGTGTCAAACTCTATGATGTTTGATGCCTTTTGTGTAAAGGAAATATACTTCTTCCACATAATTCTTTATAGAATATGTCCAGAAACTTTTACTGTTTATTCTGAACTAGGTATCAGACATTTCTTTCTATTCTAATTGAATTAACTCGGCTCATTGTCCCTTTCTTTCTTTAAGCATAGCATCCTACTATTTTCTCTACATTGTCTTCTGCTGTTAAAGAAATATGGTTTCTCTCACACTTCTCTCTTTTCTGTAAAGGTTTTAGATCTGATTGTGGTTTTATTCCAGGGCTAATGAGATTTTTGTCAGATAGCATTCAGTCCTTGGGTTTTAGGATGGGAAGGTTTATCAGTTAAGGACGCATTTCATTACCGCCACACTGGTATCCATTTCTGGGTTTTATGTGTTTCTTCTTTATCTTTGTCTCTTAGTTCTGAAAAACTCGTTCATAATTTTTAAGGGGCGCCAAATAAAGCTGTGTTGAATCTTTATGAATATCACTTGGGTTTTATTTCCAGCCTTTTTACCCTAAATTGGTGGGTGATCTTGTATCTACAGTGTTTTTCTTACCAGCCAGAAGGGAATAATGGGCTTTCTTTAATATTTAATAGGATCTCTCCTCTGGAAGCCTTGCAACTGTATGTTATTAATTCATGCTTTTCTTATCCTTCATGTTCTCTGTAGGGCATTTCCTTACTTAATTTTTTTTTTTTTTTAATTTTACAACAGTGATCTTTATTTTACTGGTCTTGTCTTAGTATTAGCTTTTAAAATCAATTTCTCTCTAGCTTAGAGAGTGTGCTTCCAATTCCTCCTGACTCCTTGATTCAGTTTTGGAAGTACCATTTCTGATCCCAGCTCACTGGGGACCCCATCTCCTCACAGCAGCTGGTTCATGTCTCTTGTCTTCTGCATATTCTGTTTCCCACTTGAAAAGCCATATTTTTTTGGCAAATTCCATGTGGTATCCAGAGCTGTGATCCTCCCTGGAGATTACTTTTGGAAGATAGTACTTGTCATTACTCCCTCCTGCAGTGTGTCTCTTTCATATCCAGAGGATTAAAGGTAGGAGGTGAACAGAGACTGGTGGTTTGGGGAGATACAGACATCTCCCCCTTGGAACTCCAGCACCAAGCAGTGACACTGCAGGTTCCAGGTCTCTTACATTTTATTTTTCTTATAATATTTGCAAGTTTAGCCTAAAGGTGAATTCAGAAATTAAGAGATATTTGGATGCTCCTAACAGGCGGTTGTCAAAGAGCACTACCAGAGAGTGTGTCTTACAGATTTGAAAGTACCTAAACGTGCTTTTCAATTGCCAAGCCATTTTGCCAGTGTTCCTCAATATCAATATATGTATCCCTATAAACCCCAAAGGAAGTAGTAAAAGTTATCCAGGTAATGATTTCTGCAAAGTTGAAAAATAAGAAGAGTTTGTTAAAAACAAAAACCCAATTTTGTTCTTGTTACAAAGCGCGATTGTAAGATGTTGTTTCCACTTTTTTGATAGAAAAGCAATTTGTCTGGAAATTCTTGAGCTTTTCCTGTAATGAAAAGTCTTAAAATGGAAAACCTAGCAGTAAGAGACACTCTGCAGTTTCATCTGGGGAAGACTGAGGGAGGATAACGGAGGAATAAGAACAAAAATGAGGAAAAACTAAAGGCTGTGTGTTTGCTGGCTGAAAGAGCAAAGGGCCACAATAAGAAATGAAATCTGAGATATAAGGCAAGGGTCAAGAGCTCAGAACATGCACATGCTGTTGTTAAATGTGACACTTTGGATAGGAGAGAAGGAGTCCATAGGTAAAAGTTTATGTATCTTGGGAGGAAAGATGCTTCTCGAGTATCAGACTAGGAAGATAATTTTAGCAGCTGTGATTTGAACAGGCTGGCAAGGAAGAAAACATGTGGGAATTGGATGCCAGGTAGGAAGGAGTCACAGTAATAGAGGCAGGAGATGATGATCAGGGAAAGGATGAATGATTTAGCTGGGCTGGTAGGAAGAGCGTTTGATATTCAGTAAATTGCAAAGCAGGGAAGTGATGTGCCCTGCTGAGCATCCAGATGCTGCACTGAGGGCAAAGTGAGCAGCAGAGCGGATGACAGTATTGCAAGGCTGCTTGAGCACAGGGCTGGGAATGGCGTTCCCAGACTTGGGAAAAGGAGGGGGATGTTAGAAGGAGAAGAACTCACTCATTGCTAGTGTGTGATGTGCCCTCCTGGCTGAGAGGTCTGGGTAATGCAATGAAGACTATGCAGCAACAATGGTGTTGAATCTGCACTTAAGCTGTAATGCAGATGCTACTAGCTCATGAATGAGTGCACTTGTAGGCAAGGGAAGAAATGTAGAGGTGCAAACTTAATGCACACACACTTTGCTGGTGTGAGAGTGAAAAGAGAGAGATGCTGGACAAGTGCTCAAAGGGGAGGCTGACTTTAACCTCTTAACAACTTACTTTTACAACTTACAATTACGTTATCACCCTATACTGCAGCAAAGAAAGAAGCTTTTTAGTGACATTTAATCCTGTTTACTCTGGTAGGTTTTGATTTTTCAGCAGAGTAGCCATATGCTGTGTTTTCAGCTGGAGGGAATGACATACAGTATTGTTTAATAATGGAATTTGTTTCAGAGCATCATGTAACCTAATTGCCCTGGAAGTACTGTACATACTGCATAGCTGCCTCTGAGAATGAAGAACAGTGCTTGTTTCTTCCCTGCAACTGTGCTACTGTGCTGGCAGATGAGCTGTGAAAATCAGCAAGTAAAATCAGTGATGTTAAATGATGGAAGTGATTCTGGAAGAACTTACATCTGGGGAGGAAGGAGATTTTTCCTGGCTTTCTCTCTGCTTTTCTTGTCAGCTGGTTGTGGCCATTTGCAGGTCATCATGAGACCAAGACACCTCCAAAGTGTCGCTGGCTGCAAATGCAGTACATGTATCATGGAGTCATGGATACCAGACACTTCTTATTCTTGACTCCTCTTTGTCCATTAATACTTTTATTTGTGAAAATAGATGGGGGAAAAGTTAGCATTTACTCCCCTTGTCCTTCGTGTATCTGCAGATCTCTCAGAGTGAGTTTTGGCTTGGCCTTCTTTGCCCTGACATCCTCCTGTTTTTTTAGCAGGGTGATGTGGTTTAAGCTCCTCAAACAGTTCTCTCACTCACTCCCCTCTCTTTCTTCCCCAGTCCTGGGGGGATCAGGAGAAGAATCGAAAGAGTGCAACTCCCACAGATTGAGATAAGAACAGTTTATAACTAAGGTATAACATAAATCACTGCTGCTACCACCAATAATAATGACAAGGAAAATACAAGGAAAGAGAATACAATTTCTCACCGTCTGTACCCAGCCTGACCACGCAGTGCACCCCCCCCTTCTAGGTCTCTGCTCTCTGTTTTAACATCCTGGGCATGATGTGCTGTGTATGAAATACCTCTTTGGTCAGTTTGGGTCAGGTGTCCTGTCTCTGCTTCCTCCCAGCTTCCCCTCCTCCCTGGCAGAGCATGAGACTCAGAAAGCCATTGATCAGACAAAACATTACCAAGCACTAACTGAAAACACTGCTGTTATCAGTGCAGTTCACAGGCCTAAAATCAAAAGCACAGTGCCGCACCAGCTACTACGAAGGACAAAAATTACTGCTGCTGCTGAACCCATGACACAGGGCTGGCAATTGAGAGCACGTAGGAAGGTATTTGTAGAGCAGATTTGGGCAGCACCTGTAGTGGCAGAAATGCTTTCCCAACGTGGCTCATGCCCACTGCTTTATCTGTCATTAAAAGACCTTGTGCAGTGGGGAAATTCTTCTGCTTTATTCCCAAAGGAGTGAATATCTGAGATCATTGAGACTCCTCCTTGTGTGAATCCCTGATGATATTATCTTGTTCCTGAGAAAAGAAACTTTTCTTCTAATTGGGTTGTGCTAGTGCATTATTTATAAGTATAAATACATAAAAATCTTCATTCTGTCTATTCATAAGATTGATTGTGAGCCAGAAACAATAGGATTGATATTCTGCCTTGGTTGGATATATTTGTTTTTATCATTGCAGCAATTTTGTTGTCATACTGGTTTTCACTTTCATTAGTACAAGACATTCAGATGTTTATTTTCCTTTTGAGCTATCTGAAATCAATTATAGTTTAATAAATGCAAATAGCTGCATAAAAACAACATTAGGGTGGAGGGGGAAGAAAAATAAGAAATATTTAATATAGAGGTAGACTCTAGTTTCTCTTCTCCTGCTCCCACAGGATCCCAAAATTGGCATTCTCATTGCAAAGTCTGCATTGTAATTTGCCATGCAAGAAATTTCCCTGTGATCACAATATGATCCTTCCTCGCATTGCTCTGGCTCAAGCAGGGGTGATGTGCAGTCTGTCAAAGAGTTTCCCACCCTCTTGTATTTGTCCTTTATTACAGTATACTGAAGTATTTATTATGTTGTATTATCTATTATTAATGCTGTTAACTGCAGCAAATGGCTTTATTCATAGCCTCCTACATCATGCTCAGTTTCATAGGTCCTTAAAAAGGTATATCAGCTTCTTTAGGGACTTGTATTGGAGCAAGTTATTTTGCTTCTACAGTTTGATGCTGGGTTTATCGAGCTTCCATTAGTTCTCATAGTACTCCTGGCTACTAGTCTTTCTAATTTAGAGGGACATTCCTAACTATATTTGTAACTGTAAAATAATTATTTCTGGGTAATGATTTGGCTCCATAATGTGTTTTTCCACTTTTGAATTATATCTGCAATTGCACTTAGTTGGGAGGAAGACAGTCCTTTTGCTGAGTTCTCTCAGGAAATTGTTTTTACCAGCAGATATTTCAGGAAGGAAAGCCAGAAAATCAAAGGCATTAGTCTCTATGTCCATTATGAGCCCATTAGCCCTGTGTTACAATGGGTTATTTTAGCTTTTTGGCTGATAAAAGAGGCAAATAAGTGAACAAGAGTAGCTGGCTCCTGCTGAGGAATCACCTCTTCTGTCCTTCCCTTCCATTTCCTTCAAAAGAAAATGAGAAGGACAATAGGAAAGATAGTGCCTATACATGTGAAGATTTCACCAGCAATTCTCCTTAGGCACGGCTGGCGGTCAGTAACTCACCATACACATTGTCAGTCTAGAGAATGGAGTAACTAGGAACTGCTTGTAATAACTCTATGGATGAGGCTATACTGAACTAGGAGGAAAAGTGTTCAACCTTGTGCAGGTGAGACTTGCCCTGGCTGTACCTGTCTGCTCAATTTTTCATACTGATTTAGTGTTTGAGGCTGTCAGAGCTCCTTTAGGAAGTTGAATCTCTAGCATCTTCCAGGAGAGATTCATTTGTGACCTCTTGGAGAGGGAAGACCATAAACTTAATTTCCAGACTCCCTGGTGGGGAGATTCATGGCCAAACACAAATGACTAGAGTTTCAGTAGGAGAAGTGAATGCAATTATATAGCCTGGGAAGTAGAAGAGGTCAGAGAAGAAGAAGATATAATGTTACCTGTTGGTTGCAATGTCTATGAATCAGAGACACACTCTCAAAGGAAACATTCATAAATCTGAACTAGTTACCCTGCTCAGTTTATTTTAAGCCAAACTGATGGGTTGGTGGTTGGCAACTTTGCATCATGAATAGCACCAAAGACCCTTCTCTTCACTTGATATATAGGGACCTGAAATCTTACATCATCTTTGCAGAAATTATAAACTTTTCTGCTACATGTTTTTCCACTGCTCTGCATGGCTACAGGAAAGTCATGAAAGGGTAAAGTCTATGCATATAATTCCTCACTTCCTGACCTGTCTAGAGCTTGTGTGTCAGGTTAACATCATATTGTACTGTTTGATAATGCTGCATTATGACAGGCTGCTATTTCCCTGTCCCTTTCTACTTAATAACAAAGACCTTAAAGCCCCTCAAAAGCAACCAACCATTTGGCATCAAAGAGTCTCAAAGAAGGGTGATTGGATGAAAGGCATATCACTGCTGTAGCTGTAGAAAAAAAAGAATCAACAAATTTATTGCATTCAAAGCAGGGTTTTGATATTGAGTAGTTAAGAAGAAAGTGAATAATAACCTTGCATTTATTTGAGAGACTTCTCATTTGTTCATATAAGCAATGAAGAAAAATGATAGGTTTTTTTAATTATCTGGGCTAATACTGGGTGAAGGAGGATGCATTCTAATGGCAAGGACAAGATTCACGTTGCTTGATGTAGATGTCTGTATCTAATCCTGTTGTATTAGACTACCTTTTTACTGAAAGAATAATAAGAAGCACTTGCAAGGTTTGAGTTGCTTGGCTTATGTAGTTGCCTGGGTCGGGATCCGAGAATACCTGTGTCTCCCATTGACCTTAAAGGGAGCACAGGGACATGTAAAACTGGTGAAAAAGAGCTCCATTTGCTCAGCTGAGTTCTGCCTTAATTATTCCCTGTATTAAGGAGCTAAGTTTTTTTCTAGCAGTTTGAGTCATAGAATACAACCTTGGAACAGCTCCAAACACACAGCATACTATAGTATGACATAATGATAAAATCTTTATAGTTACTAAGAAGTCAAACAGGGTTTGTGATAACTACCAATCCAAATGTTGCTTTACATCCCACTAACAGTCACTGGCACATACGCCAGACCAGAGCAATACTAATATGCAAGTACTTAAACGTAGAAGGAAATGTGGAAGCGCTGTGATGTAAGCTATAAATGAGATGAGATCGGTAATGCAAAAAAGGCAATATCATTTGGAGAAATCTATTTAAATAGTTGCTTTGTAAGTTGAACTGATTTGGGGAAGGTTTATTGTCACAGATAAAATTTCACAATGGAACTTGCATCTTTACTGTGAGTGGTGAGGTGCTGGAAGGGTCTGCCCAAAGACTGTTCCATTCCTGGCAGTGTTCAAGGCCAGGTTGGACAGGGCTTGGAGCAAGCTGCTCTAGTGGAAGGTGTCCCTGCCTGAGGCAGGCGGTTGGAACTGAGTGATCTTAAGGTCCCTTCCAACCCAAACCATTCAACACTGTAATATTATCCAATGTATCTGTGGGCACGATTTAAGTTAGCAGTTAGACTACTAAATACTTAAATGTGAACAAGTCCTTGATTCACAGTTTTGTGAGTAGGAATAGCAGAACATGCATTGCTTTCATAAAGTTACTGTTAAAACTGCTCCGTGTGGCACCTAGTGGGTATTTGAAGGATGCAGTTTAGTTTTATATGCTCAGACCCAAAGCAGATGGGTTGTTTAATACACAAAATTGAGTGGAGGAAAAGATTACGAGTGTGTCTTGAAATGTGACAGCACAACTACCGTAGTTCGCTCAGGGAATATTAAAACTGTTAGTTGTTTGCTGAAAATGTGAAAGTAAATGAAACTGACTGCTGAACTGTTGGTGTTTGTTTGCTTTTGTTTGTTCCCATGAAGTTTGATCTTCGGAGGTGTCGGTGTTGGTTGAGTAAACTGTGTCCCAGAAATTAGATGTCACTCAGGGAAAGAGAGGTAATGTACAAAACAAATGAGGTCTCCTGAGTTGGCAGGTCTGTAGGGCTTTTTCTGGAGCACTACAAAAGGAAGCTTTAATATATGATATTAAATGTCTGCAAATTCAGTAACAACTTTGCTTTTTGTTCGTCTGTAATACCTGCTTTCCATTGGTACAGCTTCACTTTCCTGCACTGCATGTTATGCATTTTTATGTGATGGAAAGGAATGTAACTAAGAGCAAAAGGAAATTGAAAATGATTTCTTTGGGAAAACTCTTGGGTTAAGACTTGCTGTGCGGTAGGTCTCCTTGCGACAGCGGTGGTGCTTATCATCATCATCATCATCAAATGGTTTGGGCTGGAAGGGGCTTTAAAGCTCATCCAGTTCCAACTCCCTGCCACAGGCAGGGACACCTTCCACTAGAGCAGGCTGCTCCAAGCTCCTTTGTCCAACCTGGCCTTGAACACTGCCAGGGATGGCGCAGCCACAGGTTTTTGGGGCATCCTGTTCCAGTTTTTTGCCATCCGCATAGAAAAGAACTTGAATTTAATCTAACTTTACACTTGCAAGGAGATGTGGGGTTTAATAGTGGTTTTTTTTTTTCACAAAGTCCTAAAATGTTGTGGTTTTTTTTCCCTCAGGAGTTGGCATGTGTCTGCGTTTTACTGGGCTTAAAATTGCTCTCCCTTGAAAGTTCATATGGTCAATAGCCCCTGCAATGTATACCACTTCTGAAGTGTTCATGGTGACTAATGGCCTCCTTCCAGCAACCTAAAATAGCACTGCTTTTTCTGTCCTGAATCCTGGTGAGGATTTTGAAAACTCAGCCACTAGGCATAGATACAAACTTGACAGTGAAAATCCCATTGGCATCTCAAGCTGTGTAGCTTGAAGATAGACTGTATTTCCATGTGTCTGACTCTACCACATTGAAATAATTATAGCTTTAGTATTAGGAAATTGATATTTTTTACTTTAAAGGAGAAGAAAAATAAGGAGAAAACTGAAATACAGTATCTGATTTTTGAAAGTGTGCTAATGTGGGAAGGGAAATTAGAAAATATGCATGGAAAATGACAAAATTATTTATTTTCTCAAACTTGTAATAGTTTATTATTACTATTTTTGCTAGCATAGAATGTATAAATCTCTTTAATCCTGCTAACTGGTGCATTCATTGCAAGCAATGGGAGAAAACAGGCGACTGTGTCCAGAAATAACCATCTGTGTAAAAGATGAAAGAAAATAACTGAATGAGCTGGGGAGGATTCAAGAAAAAAGGAGATGTTGTGATTCACCACGATAGGCAGCGATCTCTAACAAGTCAACAGCATTACCCTTGTGAAACCTTTGTGGGCATCACACTGGGGAAGTGCTTTAAAGAGCATAAAGTAACATAACTCTTCCAAGAGCCAATGGGCAGCGTAAGCAACAGCTTTGAGAAAATCTTGGTTTCAGATCAAACAGATGGGCGATGTATGTTCTCATATTCCTGGTAGAGGTGAGCACAGCCATCCAGGGCAGAAAGAGAAAGGAGAAGACACTGAGGACAGACTGCAGGAGAGGGTGAGAGCAAAGAAATGTGACACGCATGTCATGGGTTCAGCAGCAGTAGTCATTTTTCTTTAAGCAGTAGCTGGTGTAGCACTGTGTTTTGGATTTTTAGCTT